>DWUN01003836.1:0-11514 GCA_018249975.1 Passova gellias
TGTTTTGTTAATGAGCTTCTCTTATGGGAACCTGTCCTCGGTTTGATACATCCAACTTCCGCCTCCAGCTTTTCGTGAGCTATAACCTCATGATTATGACCATGACCTCAATTACGTCTTTAGTTTAAAAAAAATCTGTAAACTACCAATCTACTTATTCAAAAAAGCGAAGTTGCCGAAAAAATAATAAGTACAAATATAGATTTCCATGTGTATTATCCGTAAAAAATTATATTCTTTCAGCGTAATTTTAAAAATACTTAAGTTATTTATTTGTTGTCGTGTATTTTCACGGAAATTCGTATATTACATAAAAATGTACTATTTCCTCTTTTTTCATTTTTTTATGGCAACAATGTTGCAAATGGATCTTTGTGAGTAAACATTTTAAAAAACATCCGATCTACACGTACATAAAAAACGTTACACCACTGGACGAGAGCTAAAGTTTCATATTGGAGATGACGAATTTTTTTACTATTGTATACATATTTAGAAACCAATATGCAATATAAAGCTTTGCAAAACGCATAATACGTAGGTATCAAAACATATCAATTGCAATAGCAGGCTTAAGATTTTCATTGATATTTGTCAGGGTGATGACAGCAAACTTCGCATAGCTGAAGTATTCTTTTTAGCAGTTTTAATGAAAAGACCATCTGTGACCTATGACGGTTAGGGAGTGTGACGAAAAGTAGAAGAACCAGTTCGGCCTACGTTTTTGTATTCTGTGAACTGAAATAACCTGAACTTTTTTTGTGACAAAAAATAAAGATTGCTCGTAAAAGCAATGGAATCACAAGATCGTCTGAATACTTGTTCGTCACGTATCTCACCAGAATTATGCACACAACGACATCGTACGTGTTCAGATAATGAATTCATCGCCGTGATTTATTCACTTTTAACGTCCGTATCAACGTATTGCGGTATAAGGCGGTGTAAACGCTCGATTTTAATTCGATTATGCTATATGGAATCATGTACATTTACACTTTTGATGAATTTCCATAAAATGTTTAATATTTTCGAAGCATATCCATTTACTATACCAGCGATGTTACACGGCCACATTGTACTATACTATTCCAGTATATACTACTACTTATATTTATTATAGATATATACCTAACAGTTTTAAGACCACTTTACATTAGGTGGTCTAAATACCTATTATTATTGCTTTGCCAAAATAAATTGGTTTCTAGTTATTTACAAGTTACACGTATAAATACATATAATTCGTAATCTACATATTTTACTACGGCCCAGGGTCTAGTCCATTGTTGTTATTATTATAATTAATGCTCGGCTGCGTTGCATTATATACGAGTATATACTCGTATCTACGCGAATAAAAAAAAAAATCGAATTGTGTTACTGTCATTGACTGACAAATTGTCATAATGGTCTTTCGTCTAATGGTCACAACTTACATTATTAATGTGTATTGCTAGGTTGTTAAATCATTTTTTCTCTTTACTTTTATAATATTGTTGTTAACCGACCCGCTCACACCATTACCGACATATTTTAGACATTGATAGGAGAAAACGTATAGTATATAGTAAACTGTCATGAAGTACTGGTAATACTCCGAACAACTCGCACGCCATCTAACGTACGATAGTTTAAATTATACAATGTTGGTACTATGTCAAAAACAATTGCCAACAGAACAAAATATTAAAAGAACGATGCCACGAATTAATATATTCAATTCACTTGGTGCGACATCTATAGAATGTTCATGGTACCATACCAAAACTCATGTACTTACCAAGTACCAACAACGCCTGTACAAAATTGTACAAGTTCGTAACATAGTGAAGAAATGCACAAACAGACATTTTTATATATATAATCATAAATCGTAACGTAGCGTAAATATTACTGCGGCTTATTCGATATTGCCATTGGGTATTTTAAGATATTATTTGGATTTTTTATAATGTTTGCATTATCACTAGTACATAGTATAAAACAAATTCGCTGTCTCTGTCCCTATATCCCCATGTTCCCTAAATCTTTAAAACTACGCAACGGATTTTGATGTGGTTTTTTTTAATAGATAGAGTGATTGAAGAGGAAGTTTTATATGTATAATATATAGTAGAGAAAAACTGTTATAATTTATACGGCAGAACAACGTTTGCCGGGTCAACTAGTAACAAACTAAAATATTAGTGTGTTTTGCAAGCGCTTTTCCTTCCTTCCATCGGACAGGAAAAGAGCCCACCTATTGGTAAGTGATCACGTAGCCAATGGATTGTATAATTGGTACAATTTAGAACTGTATATTTTTGTATATATTAGTAATCAATTTGTATAATGTATCTTACTGTTTTTTTTTTACTACGAGCAGGCTTGTACTTGGACGCGGTCTCGCGATGCTAATAGGAAGCATAGGCGAATATTAAGATATACGTGAACCGCGCACACACATAAATATACTAATCATCTTTGCCTTGATTGCAGACTACAGAATTAAACAATCCTAGAAAGAGAAATTCAAAAATTATGACGTATTTCTGATGTCACCTTAGGCGGTCTGAGAGCAGGTTTTTAATCCATAGTACCTTTCAATATGTAGCATGTTTCGAGGCTACTCATTGATGGTCTTATTCACCGTGCCTGTGCAGAAAGGAATATTTATCACAAAAACAAAAAACAAAAGACTAACCTGCCAATTTGCGAGCAATGCGGTGCGTCAGTACATACAGCAGCCCTTTGGAACATATGCAGCCAGGACGGGGAAGGAGGCAGCCGCTCCACTGGATCCGGCGGCTCAGCCATCTTCCACGCTTGGTAGTCAGCATTGCCGATGAAGTAGCCACAGAGAGCTGAGGCGATAACGAGAAGCACCAGTGACATAATCACCAGTTTTGTCTTGAGTTTAGTCGGTCTGAAACATTACACAAATAAATTTCCCAGTTAGCCATATAATATAACATAAATTTGTCGCAATAACAAAAAATGTTTTCTGTCATTTTAGCTCCATTTTTGTTCTGATTCTAATAAAAATGCAAGCGATAATTTTATGTTACTATTAAACATTACTATATATATTAAAAACCTTTTCCGCAGGGCAATAAAATTTCTTTTTATTATTTTATTTCGTAAAGTGAATATAAAAAGGCGTTTGCTTTTGATTGATACTGTAAATCGTTTTAACTCCATATAATTCATGGTACCGCAATTATAGGCTTATCAACGCTTATATGAAAAATGTACACTCGCAAATTTCAGGTGACAAGCGGAACCTTAGCAAATACAATAAATATTATCGTACTAAACCATAAAATTACTATATTACATTATTCTGTTAGCCCCATTACTTACTTAGACGGATAATCATTGTCGTCGTGGATGAAATTTCCATGTAAAATAGCGAATCTGTTTATTGGCGACACCAAGCGAATCGTATCCATCGGAATGTCATCTACATGAGTACTGAGAAAGTTCCTCCTCCTCAACGAGCGCTCCATTTCTATTCACATGTATATAATCGCCACAATCACGTAATCCGATCAGTTTAGACACATAATAACAACATAACCTAAACACTTGTTACGTTTACGCTTGAACTTCGGCTATTTCAAGCGTCAAGAAAACTGTAATGTTCGAATGCGAACCGGCGAGCTCAGTTCTGTAATAATATATGATAACAAACTATGTAACTACTTCATAATACACTTCACGGACGTTTTACGTGAACTGCAGGCTGTATGCAGTGAATTTCCTTGCGGGTATGTGAAAATCAATAACCAAAACAGCTGTTTTCCTTAGACTTCCATGGTATATAGTTTCCCTACGCGGTTGACAGATGGCGTTGCTTGACTTAAATTCGTTTATGCGCTATCCAAACAATTGTTAAGATAGTTTTTATTATTCCCAAGTTTCACGATGTACAAGAAAATTTCAAATGGACGTAGAAAATGTAAGAACAAAATAAGTGGTAAATGCTACTTCTGAAATTAATGAATTTCTCGCATCTTCTTTGCTATTATAGAATCATCAGGCGTTTTCGTTAATAAATTACAGTCAAAGTAGCTTGTATCCGCGATCTTGTTTACGTGAAAGCCTTAATACTTATACTTACCTGATTTGTTTTCTTATTTGATATTTTTGATTTGACTTAAATTGATTAATTTGATTTAGACTTCATTTAGAAAATAATTCAAGTAGTTTGTGATCTTTCCCTGTCCTTTATTTCAGCTATCTGCATGCATATATTTTGTATACTCGTATATAATAGTAACACAATCAATTCAGTGATTTCACGTGAAAATGTAACAGACTGATAGGCAGATATACTTTTACATTTAGAAAGTTAAGATGATATACATAATTACTAATTACATAAATCTCATTTTTTCCTTATTATGATTAAGATGCGTAAATGTATACATAATTTAGAGATCAAAGAAAGTAACACATCCATGAAACTGTAACATGAAACTGAAAATTAAAAAGTTTGATTGATGTGAAATATCTTATGGAGGGGATGGGAGTGAAATGGTAGGCCGAGACGTCGTCTCGATTCAGGCGACACTCCCCTCTACTCGACTCTACACGGGACTCGATTTTCGTTTCACTGATGTTTTAGCGGGTAAGCCTCTCGTGTAAGTGAATTATTGTACGTGATTATACTATAATTGTATGTGTTCAATTATATATTAGTGTGTACATGAAGAAAATATGTAATACCTAAAATAATCTACTTTCAAATAACTGACATGTAGAAAAAAATCCATTATTTAATATTTCCAATTTTATGTAGGTACCGTTAATAATTAAAAATAAGAATATCTCGCTACAGACTGAGTTAAGTAATAAAAAAATCTTTGTCAATATTTATTATTATTTCATTCGTAACTACTAGCTATTTATTCGTTAATATGAATATAAGAATAAATACGAATTATTAACCGAATGGTACGAATTGACAATTTAAGTTATAGTATGAAGGCTGAGCTAGTTAAATCCATACTAAGATTATAAATGCGAAAGTAACTGTCTGTCTGTCTGTCTATGACGTCATCACGGCCAAATCGCTGTGTGTGTGATGATATTTCATAGAGATACTTGAGGGTCTTGGGGTGAACATAGGCTACTTTTTTCTCCCAGTTTTTCTAGTTTTTCCAAGAATTTCCCTGTTTTACGAAAATGTCGCAACTTTCATAAAGAAAACTTTGTGACACACTGATTTCTAGGCGGGCGATGCCGCGGGCAAAGCTAGTTCTAATATAAAATCATTTTTATGTTTCACATCTAACTACCAAGCGATTCTCTTTCGTTTATTATAACTTTCGTTGGTACAAATTAGATCGTCAAAATCATACTGATATACGAGTAAGTGACTGCTTTAATCACTTTATACACTTCATATGCACAAATGCAGAAGACTGACTTTTTTTTATTGAAGATGTTCATGATTACGTTACATATTTGTTTAAGGCACTTGACTTAGACACAAAAATGCGCAATATCAAGATCTTCCTTTTAATGACTTATTCTGACCTGTTCGCAGCTACCTTTTTGTGCAATTAAAATACTTAAAGCAGGAGTACTGAGAAGCTTTAAGAAAAAAATAGAGGTCAATCACCTTGGTAGCTTCGTATCATTCAAATAATCTTTTATTGCCAAGTTTTCTTTATATTGCATTTTTGTTACTTTGTATCTGTACAATGTGAATTGATACTGTTCCTAATTTTATTGTTAGAAATTGTTATCTGTAAATAACTTAGGTGCTCCTTAAATGTGTCCTTCGACGACCTCCTATTGTCAATACAAATATAGATACAAAAATACAAAAATCGAGTTATATAAATACTCATAATATATACCGCTTTATAAATCATCTTTGTAAGCCATTGGAACAATAATGGAGTTTGCTGATGATGATGATGAGAAATATGATGATGTAGGTACTTTACGTAATGAATGATGTGTATACAAACATGTAGATATAAAACAAAGAATAAGTATATTTGTCTAATCACCACTTTCTGTACTGCTAATATTTAATAACATCGAGAAAGGCATTAAAAGTTTTAACCTCTTAGACAATATTACAAGACGTATAAAATTAATTTCGTTTCATCAAAAATATATTATTTTTCGTAACGTACAGTTTAAGTAAACTTGCAAAAAGGCGAATTTCAACCCAGTCAATAGTACAATTTATTATTTCTATTATATTACTTACATTTCTGTACAAAATTAACAAATTGTATCTACCTATTCGTTTGATAGAAGTATACAAAACTTCAACTTCCCGGTAGCCGCGCGTAAGCTATATAACAATACATAAACATTAGTAGAAGTTCTATATTCAAATTAACAATAGGTAATTTTTTTTTATATAATATCGAGTTAACGAGCTCTGTGAGAAAAAATTGCTCTCCGCAATCAAAACAAGAATAGTTAACAAGTCAAGGTTACATTCTCTGTGACCGAAACATTTGCTATAGCCCATAATGGCCAATATATACATACAGGAAGATATAAAGTGCATTTTGTCGCCTTGATAAGTGATTCTTCGTGATGAAGATTGATGCGCAGCGGCCAAGAGCTGGGGTCCGGCGCGGGTGGAGTAATAAGTTAGTGTTAAACAGTTAAAAGTCACCGGAATAAATATATATGTATGTTTTGTTTTGTCTTTTTACAAAAACCGTCTACTTTATAATTTGGTCGTACAAATGTAGGTAAATATGAGGCAAGCTAGCGGCGTAATGTTTTACAAAATGCCGATCGTTTTTACTGTGTCACTTTCACCACATTCTAATGCAGTTTTTATTATTGTGAGTCACAATTCAAGTAGCGTGGATCCGTCAGTCGTGTCTACCTCTGAAGCCTGTGCACAAGTGTTGCGTAATATTTTTTTAAAAGTCAAATAGACTTACGTTCGCATAAAATGTGAGCCACGTTTAATTCTTTGCATGCTAAACTGGCGTTGGCATGCGATGTAAATTTTGTTACAGATAAAACAATACACGTACAATTTCGAGCAAACTGTTAAAATTTGGGAACTTTTATTCGCATTAAAATAGGAATATTAGAATCCTGGTAAATAGCCATGCTAGTTAAATCTCTTACCACTTTTACTAACTTAAAAAAAATATTAAAGTTCTGTCGATACTTCAGTAGCTTATCAGATTTTCGCAGATATTATTGTTTTTATCTACAAGACTTACCGTGATGAATTTTTTTTTATTCGACATACATGTATTAGGAGCCGTGATAATTAATATAGAAATACACACCCACCTGTCGCTCCCATTCTCCGGCAGTTTTATCAGAACATGTCTGCTTTTTCTCCTGACAGTGTGATCGCCGGGTTTCTTTAGGGAGCTCTGTCTTAACAGTTTGGCATCACTCATTTTGTCCACTGCACTAACTTTTAAACTGATCGAAATGAATTCACGGCATCTATTACCGTATACAACGGAAGTTGGTTATTTAGTGATATAATTTCGCACGGTACACCACACATATTTCACCTCATTCGACCTCGCGCGTCATAAGCCTCGTTCACACGATGACATGACGTGTCCAACTGCTCGGATAAAAAGGATATGATTATTGTAAAAGAATTAACCACATTCAATGACGCAAATGATTTCGTTACGGTGCGAATAACGGTGAACTGTATGGAGATCCGGAAAAGTATTTAGCCGCCTTATATAAGACTGTTTTGCTTATCAAACTGCGCTCGTTAGCATAAACAAGTCCTAGAGATAATACGGTTGTGTTAAAATCAGGAAGCCGCTGGTACCTTCGTATTTATCGTCTCGGAAGTGATTTTCCTAATGTTATCTTCTGTTTGATTTTATTATCACTTTTATCACGCTTGTACCATGACCACACACAATCTGATAACCCTCTTTAAAATGATTTATACTTCATTCAAGTACCTTTAAGTGCCTATTTAAAAAATTGTAAATTTTAATGAATAGAAATAATAATTTATGTATTGTTTTATAATTATATTATGTTCGCCATAATTATGTTAACTATGTGCTATATAAAATTAATAATATTTTTCTTTGATATTTCTCAAAATCTCAGGATTATTGCTTAATTCGTTATACTTTGACGTCTTCTATATTTGTTTCAATAATTTTATTATAAACACTAATCGTACATTATAATTACGCGAAGTAAAACATTGTGAAGACGCCATTACAATGATGTCAATGAAAGTAGTTTATTTAGATTATTAATGATGTCCATTATATCTGAGACGAGATAATCTGATAATATTATAAATGATGTAAATTATACAAACGTACAAACATGCCAGCAACCGTGTGCATTGTCATAGTGACTGAGCATCCTGCCTCGTTACACTTAACATGTACGCTACAAGAGGATAATATAGGTACTCCAAGAAATCGCCATTCATTGTGTTATCGATTATTTTAATGTTTCATAACGCATATTTATTTTATGTGTCATTTATTTGGAATTATCTCTTTGTTGAAAATTTGAGTTGTTTTAAATTAGTTGTCACGTATGAGATTAGGGACGTACGTATATTTTTCTTCCTCTATCTTTACTAATTAAAATCATTGACAACACAGCGCGAAATTACCTTATTGAAAATTGATTTTTAGCAGATATTGAAGCAATCGTTCTTATTATCTGTGTTCTAGAGAAAGTTTAAGGAATTTGTTCCGTTCTTTATTTAAAAGTAGTTTCGTTCTGAAATGCTGGAAACTTAACGCACGCCACGAATATATCTTAACATTGGAAGCCAAACGGAATATCGAACGGAAGTAGCAATATTTTGACCTACTAGACTACACTATATGTTTGCAATAAAATAATTTTACTATCACTAATTTTACATATATATTTACTTAACGTCGACAAAGATACAAATTCTATGAAAGTTTTCCATTAACGCCGCCTTCACATAAAGTAACATTAAACTGTTTTGGTATGCGTTAAATGGCAAGCAATGTTCTGAACACTGTAATGGTGTGAACAACAGTTAACACGATACATATAATACTCGCGAACTAATTTGAATGCTGCTACCAATAATATGGTAATACATACGCGAAAAACATGTTTTTCGCCAAACACATGTTTACGAAGAAAACTGGTAGCATCGTCACATTACAGTATGATTTTTTGTTGTTTGTCAGCATTATAATTAACTATATAATGTAAACAATATACGTTTTTGCAAACCTTGAAATTTAGAAGTAATTGTTTTCTTATTACGCTGACTTAAGGCTTTTTTACCAATGACGCCAGTAGGTATGTATGTAGGTATTACGATTCTCTATAAAAGGGTAAAGCAAATATATTTTTTAATTTATCATAAAATGTCTTGTTGTTATTAACATTTTTCGTTGGTAAGGCAATGTAAACCGCTTTTTTAAGGAATTAATTAAAAATGGAACGTAGACGAATCAAGGCAGGTTGGTAAGGATAGATACATTTAGCACTCAGTAATAAATCGTGGTAAATCTGGTTATTAAGAAAATATTAATTTTAATACCCAACATTTGTATGAGCGTAATGGTAAATACGAACAGCTCTTAGAATTATGTATATCTTCAAACGCAACGATATTCATTATAATGAAACATTTTGATTTTGTCTATGGTTTGACATTTCTTATGAGTATACCTATAACTCATGTGTACAAGAAAAATTAGCAGATTCATATCAAATCAGTAGAAGTTGTCAGCGTAAAATGTATAATTTTTATTTCTTCACGATATCTAGGCGTATTTTTTTATTAGTATGTATCTAGAAAAAAATCGATGAAAATTAACATTCATGTAATCGAGAATAAATTCTCGTTAACTTAAATATAAAAAAAATAAAATCCACGTTATTTGAGACTGAACGAACAATAATGACTGAAAAACAATGAGATTTTTTGAAAACACAACCAACATATAGATATCTTATATAATTTTCACTCTACTGTAAATCTTATACGAAGAATATTTATAAACGAACACAAGCGTCAAAATGCAACCGTACGGCGAGCGAGGAAGATACATTAAACGTATGATGTGCACTAGTTATGGCGGTAGTTCAGTCCGTCCAGATCGTTTCGCGATAGGTTATCACAACCCATCGCACCGGAGCACGGCAAATAACTGACCACATAACTCTGTTCAAGTTAAACCAATTGAAATGACCGCTGGTTATCTAGAAGCCCAGACTACAGTCGGTAAATCACGCGCTTAAACATAAAAAAAAATACCGCACAAAATCACGTGGGCACATCGACAATACTTACTTTATCTGTTAGCGCTATAAGGACGAGAATGAAATACTACAATGAAAATTATATAAATGAAAAATTACGGTCGAGCGAGCAATAAAGAGCGTGTAATAGAATTATTAATATAATTTGGTTTATTTAAAGAAAAATAACAGTATCAACAAGGTGCGTCTAATTAGGCCTTGTTACAGAGTCTGTGCTTAGAAAATTATATATATTTTTAAATTCACGTCTAATCATACATAAACGTGAAATTTATTTTAGTTTCACTTTTTTCCCGAATACGCCAATTTAAATATTTTTATTCCTTTCCCCTGTCATCGATCAAAATCACTTCCCTACATCCCTCATTCAACTGTTGTACACAATCCCTTGTCAATGAAGGGGAAAAATAATATTTGCCTGTGACTGGTATGAATGATGTGTTACGAGCGGTGATTGGTATGGAAAGCTTGAAATCCACATCTAGCGGATTACTTAATAGCGTGAAATATGAAAAATGAGCGATGCGAACTCCATTACGAAGAAAAAAGCAAGTTTAATTCGAAGCAGCGGTTCTTTTGATTTTCTTACTTATCGCGTGAACGGATTAAAGTACTGGCCAAATAGGAATAGAATAATTTTATTTATTCAAACGCGAGCGGCTAGTATCAAATGGTGTTAATTTGATTCTATATTTCAAAACACTAAATAAACTACAGAAGTATATTAGAAAGTAATTTTTCGTACATTACCTTTTTTAAAGTAGTTACTTTTCTTACTATATACATTAATTATAATACAAGGTTGAATATAATACTAATATGGAACTATTGAATCTTTATGTTAAGAATACATTTATTAAAAGAATTCTATAATAGTTGCGCCCTCGTCAATATTCAAAGGTCTAACGCCGCCATGCCATATTCTATGAAGGCTAACCATAGCAGTTTTCATTGATTTTTCCGTAATTATTTCCTTATTTGTTTAACATAAATGACCATAATGTTAGATTATGATCACTTAAGTACATAATTATGGTAGTAATTGTCTATACTTATAAATTAAATTGAGGTGTATAGCTGTGATTTGAAAATAATTGCGTTTTCATACGAATAATTTATATTTCTTATGAGTTATATGTACGTATATATAATTCAATTACATATCGAATTATCTATACTAATATTATAGAGAGGAAAGATTTGATTGTTTGTTTATATTGAATAGGCTCCGAAACTACTGGACCGATTTCAAAAATTCTTTTACCATTA
>DWUN01003837.1:0-11513 GCA_018249975.1 Passova gellias
TATCGAAAAGGAAATAATACACCCAACTCACAATCGAACATATAGGTAGATATAAAAACCAGCATCGATTCGTAACAAATTCTATCCTGTTTATCTATTCTTAACAAAACTCATAGTTAACATTATAAAAAATATTTTAAAGGTTTCCGTATTTATATTTATTTTATGATTAATGTCTTCATTTATGTTTTTTTTCAAATAAACAATAAAATATTTAAATAGCTATAAATAGATGATAAATATTGAAGGACATCTTGTATTCTATGAGCTATGACTCTATGGTAATATTCATGTGTATCTGTACTGTATAGTAGTGTCAAATGAATTGTTGTCGTTGTCAATGTTTTCATATTTGCTTTCTCGTGTTATGGTGTAGCTTTACTAGTTTGTTATTAATATACCCATCTAAGCTATCGATTTTGTATTGTGTGAGTGTTAATAAACAATTAAAAAGAGATAGCAAAACGTTATTTTTATTATAATTTGATGCGAAGATCTTACAATAGTGAATGTGTGCAGACTTCATTCTATTTTTTTTTTGTAGATTACAACTCGAAACATAGCTAATTCTAAGTATGCCAAAAGTTCGACGAAGCCGCAAATCGCCGCCAGAAGGATGGGAGCTAATAGAACCAACGTTGGAAGAATTGGAGCAGAAAATGCGAGAAGGTTAGTATTCGTGTCAGTCTAAAACAAAGGTTAACATTACTAATTTTACCGTCTTCTAACGCGATAATTGAAAACCTGTACGTTGATGAAAATGCAATGTCAGTCTGGATAGCGCATAATTGGTACTATTATCATGGAGTGGTGTGATCAGGTGTTTCTGACAAAATTATTTAAATGAACTCTGTAGTAGTAGAGTGGTATATTCTTGCTAGTACTCGGTTGCTCGTATGATCATGGAGGCAGCTTGGTTATTTCGTTTTTCTTGTCAGTAGCTCTTGCATATATACATCTCTACTGGTTTGTGTTATTGGGATTATTTAGTTGGACACTAGTCACTATATACTAGAGAACTATTCATCGGCTACATTAATTTCACACTTACATAAGGTTACAATCATTTGCTTTTGGCAATCTTTTTTTAGTGGCCATGTTTGTTTTTTCTTAATGTGTTCTGTGCTGTTTTTGTTAACTTAACACAGACGATGTATATTTTATTTTATTTTGTATAATATGATTTTCTGCATTTCTATAAATACCACACTAAACTTTGCATTCAAAAAATGTTTCAGCCGAGACTGAGCCACACGAAGGGAAACGCAAGCAAGAATCACTCTGGCCAATATTCAAAATCCACCATCAGAAGTCCCGCTACATATATGACCTGTTCTACCGGCGGAAGGCCATCAGCAGAGAGCTGTACCAGTATTGTTTGGATGAGAAAATTGCTGATGCAAATCTCATAGCCAAGTGGAAGAAGACGGGATATGAAAATCTGTGCTGTCTAAGATGTATACAAACTAGGGATACAAATTTTGCAACAAATTGCATATGTAGAGTGCCTAAGAGTAAATTGGAAGAAGGTCGCATTGTGGAGTGTGTGCATTGCGGTTGTAGAGGGTGCTCCGGATAGATTTTAGCTTTATTTATATACTTGTATTAGAATTACAATTGAAAATTTTTAATGTTGCATGTCAACGGTACAAATACCTCTTGTTTATTTTCAAAAAAGTTTATACACTTTGATACATTGAGGTTGTATTATAATGGATTATAAAACGTACTGAATCTGAATAAAAAGCAACAATATTAACAAAATAGATTTATTATTAAATCTCCTGGAGATAACCTGTTACAGTTTACAAATTAATGTAACACACAGCATTGGTAACAAGTAAATAATAAATGCTTAAGATGGAACTAACTAAAAGTGTCGACCCCATAAAGGAAGCTCTAGTAATTTTGACATCGCTAATCATGAAAAAATTGTAGGCATAAATAAAAATGAATACAATATTTGGCTTCTGTTTCACCCGCAACTATCGGGGCTTGGGACTTACTCCATCACACTACTTCAGTAATGATTGAGTGCTTGTCTCGTAATAATCGACATTTAATTCTTAAACAATGCAGTTCCATAATATGTAAATATATTATTATATTTACTGCAAAAATGAAACAAACACATCAGGTTAATGCTATAATGTTTTTTTCTAACCGCAAAGTGTAAAATATTATACTGAAATCTAACTTACAGTTACTCAATCATTCGCCTAATTATAGTTAAATCAGTCTTATAAAAATTAACTCAAATATACTCAGTTCTAAATTTCACTGTCTGAATATAATATGATCTATAGCCCATATTAACTATTGGAATGTAATGAAAACAAAGGAAATTGAGATTAAATCATAAGAGGCTTAGGTTCCATTTCCTTTGATAGTTCAACAATCAAATCTTTATAGATCAGCGGATTCATGTTTTTGCCCAGCAAATAAAGTAAGAACCAGTCGCCGAAACCGAAATGTCTAACAATTTTCGCCACGGCACGCCTCTTGACGTACCTCAGCTGCCCCATTAGCATGAAGGTTCTCACCGGAGGCAGCGAAAACACCAGCATTCGGAAGAGAACCGCCAGAGTTGAAAGAAACGCTAAAAAAATGAGCCAAAACCAGAGTATTACGAAGATTTTCTCGTTTACAATGTTCAGAGGCAAAACGCACAGTCTATCTTTGATCTGTATGGACCCGGACGGCCCGTAAGTTCGCAGCCAGCACTTGGTGAGTTTGGGGAAATACTGGTCCATGGGGTTGACGGAGGCGTAGTCGACAAAGTTGGGCGGCACTCTGGCCGTGTGCGAGAACGCCGCCACCGCTGCACCATAATTACGAAACGCTCCCCCCAGAAATATATCCAGTAGATACATTTGTGCAATCTGAAATAATTAAAAGAATAATTAATTTTAAAAATCATACATTTCACAGAGTTGTTTATTTCAAATGACTATTTTTCTACCAGGCCTTATACTACAGAAGTAACATTTAGTGATAGTATTTAAGCAGTCCTACACTAAACAATGACAGAATGGATGATTATGTACAAAGACAAAATATTATAATTCAACTGATTCTATATCGGAGATTGTATGTTTTTGCATAATTATATCAAGTTTAGATATTGTAAAGTGATTAATTCATAGGCAGACACATTTCATTAGTGCCGAGTAAGTTTGCTACATGTGAAGTTTGTAATTTGGTATTATTCATTTATATTTTGATATTATTATGATTCTATAATGTATGGAACTATTTGTAGTTGTTTCTGTGACTTGGACATTAATCATTTTCACCCATTAATATCATAAAATCTCCTGATCTACTAATAATCTTGCCATATACCATAAAGATTTTGATCAATGTCATTTAGTTTGATACCGATTTTGTAAACAGAATTTGAATGTATTGAATGGTGACTTTAAATTATTAATCAAACAGAAATAAATGTGATGGTCTTTAATTTACTGTGATTGATTCAATCTATGAAGAACTTGAGTTTCTAAATGTTGAGTAAGTAATGATGCAATTAAAAAAAATTACTATTGTGAATGAATAAAGATTTTTTCTTATTTAACTTACCACATTGACAAGATTTAGTATCTCACAGAAGGCATATCTCAAAGCATACATATTATGTGTGTTTATGTTGGTTAAGCTTAAGTAGGACACGAGCTCCCCTCGCCTGTACTTGGACCAATCCTGTGTGACCAATGGACTGGCTGCAATGTGCACAAATATATGTTACAATTATGCTTACTGAAAATTGAATAACAAAAAATTTTACCTATATCTTATTACATTAAGTGTCTTCTAACTGAAATACAAGCTGTTGACGATAATAGAAGCTGTCAAATGATAATCCCTATTATTGAATTAGTATGAGTTACACATAAACGCATAATCAAACCAGATGTTTTGCGCCTCAAAAGGCAAATGAATATTATAATTATTAAAGGCAAAAGACACTGACAATAACTAATGTACTTGTAAACCTTTTGAATACACTAAAGATATACAGCGATACCTAAATCGGATGCCAGTGCCTTCAGTCGGCCGCCCTCCCAGATCTGCCAGAGGTATCGCGGAGTGTAGAACATCACAGACTGACCCAGCAACACAAAACACACCCACTGGTAATATGTGTGCTTGACTTGGTCATCTTCTATCTTTTCAGGACCCACACCCAAGTAAGCCATATGCCTACCTTCCACTCCTAGAATGGAACACGAGAGATTTAATTTTTTAATTCTAAATTCTGAACTAAATAACTGAACGTAAAACTTTTAGTATCTGAAGGCAAATGAACTAAGATTGCTAAGAAGATATTTGGGAGATGATTTTGCACATGGTTTTGTTTCTAATATTCTAATGTAGTACTTTCTTATCTGATGATAAACCCCAAAGTTGGAATTGGAATAATAATGTGCATACGAACCAACATATTTGCTCTTCAAAGTATAAGTGCCGTAAATCCAACAGTAGCTGTTTATAGCTTCTTTATCGTTGTCGTTGTCGGTCTCACTCATGCAGTGGATGGGCTCGCCGAAGAACTGCTTCGAGCTGACCAACACCGTGAACACTAACAACATGATCACTGTCGCCTTGTAGTGCATCCGGAACACGTTGTTATCAGTACACACATTTTCGAATTTCAGAATCGACCGGAATGGCATAAACAGATCGAGCATTTTGAAATATCTATTAGCAGTAAACAGAATGTGTGGAAAGTAATAAGTGCCCCAAAATGAAATAGACGTGTATGTTCTCGTTCTACCTACAATTGAGCTATTTATGTTTGATGTTGTTATTTGTCTTTTTACACATTTATTACAATCGATGCTTTTACAATTCACAAGATTCGTTATGCTTTTTAGTTTCGCAGAAAATAGACGCGTAATGTTTAATGACAATTGACGTTTTAAAAAGACAACGGAAACTAAGAAAAGTTTACAAAGGAAATGGGTGAAGTATGTAGTCAAATAATTAACTCTCACTTGTGAAAAACCACTTATTGAAAGCTTGTACTGCAAAGTAACAAAATAAATTAAAAATAGTTTATTTGTAGATAAGTTACTGAAACATATTACTCCATTTATTTATTTTAACAATAGAATACTGCAAAATCTTTAAGTACACGAGCAGCGTAGAATAGCGTCCAATTGACTGACTGGTTATTCTCAATTTTCTTGTTATATCAAATTATACAGATATTGAATTAATGTATTAGGAACAGTGTATATGTAGGGTTTCTATATTTTAGTTTTATTTGCACTACAAGAATAACAATGCTCGTTTAAAAGAATTACCAATTTAGTCAAATCCCTAATTTACTAGTCTATTTACTTTCAATATTCCTTGACGAATGCAGCGTAAATTGAGAGTTGAAGGACTTTTTGCACCTAAATAATTCAGTAGGTATTTCTAACGAATCCACTCGCTAACGCTCCATACCCACATTTATATTAACCCAACTTCGAAAAAAGATTTTTTTGGTTTATATTTATTCCTGTCAATTAGTAACTAATGTAAGTCTATAAAATATAAGAGAAAGGTTACTGACTGATTGACTCAGAGATCAACGCAAAACCAAGATCACGGAATTTCCAAAATTCCTTCCTTCCTGGCTCACTTACGCTACGAAAAGATTCGATATGCAAAATTTAACATACTACTTTGAGCGGTTCTTTGCAAAGGTCAATATGAAATGAAACGCATGGTTTAAAAAAATAAAAAAAACATCGCAAATAAAACCCTCGTAATTTATTAACGTGGCAAATTTAAATTACATTACATTATGCTTTTTTAGCTTACATCTAAGTATTTAACGGCCTTGTTGCTGTCGCGCGGGTTTTCGACCGCATCTTGTCATTTCATGGATGCTCTCCTCAATCAACGTGCGTGAAGAGGCAGGAAAACAGGAAAAGAATCGATGAAACAATACGATGCGCGGAACAGACGCGACAGGAAAAGGCCGTTAACAATCATAAATATAGGAATGTTTCGTGCAAATGCGCGCTTTACTTGTATCAAAATTACTTAATACTATAAAATAATTCACTCGATTCGATAGATTGAAACCAAACGAAGAAGATACGTTACAATTGATTCACGCGTTTCAGGGTACCGGGGCATGTAAATCGTACGGAATTATCGTATTTTCTTCAGTTGGTCTCAATCTAAGCCCTACCCATTAAAATAACTCGCATTTAGCAATCCACACACGCCATTAATTAGATATCGCAAAGTTCGTTTAAGAAATAATTAAGTAATTTTTTATAAAAGAAAGACTTATTTTAAATCGGCCAGTCGCTTACATGCGATGGAAAATGACATTTTTTTTTGGTATAATTGAAATAAAAAAAATACATATTAAGCCTTTGGTCTACATAGTGACTTAAATTATTCATATCAATGAGTTCTATCGCGTTTAAATTTCCCGCTAGAGGCGCTAGTGACTGCTCAAATCACCGAAAAATAAAACCATTTTGTCAGTTTTCGCTGTTTTTTTATACATAAAAACGTCATTGAACACACTATTGGCTTTTTGCGCGGATTATTGACAATATATTGCAATAAGACATTTACTATGGCACATGTAATGCTGCTAGCTAATACCGCTTCAAAAGAGTCTTAGTTGCAAGATACAAAATACATCCATATACACAATATACCATTTCATTGCACTCACAAGGCATCGTTGAATTAAAACATAGATTACAACTTTTGTTATACTTCAGATCCCGGTGCATTAAGACTTCCTAAGGCAGTAGCGCCATCTAGCGAGACAAAATACGATAACCCTCATTACGTTATGAAAACTGACAGTTAAATCGGCTGTCCAATTAGTCAATTGTTATCAATTATCTGTGTACATAAATTAGGGCACAAACACACCGTACAGGTCACGGCGTGTCAATATGGAGAAATACACTATACCAGCGATGTTATGGAGCTCCGTAACCGTAACCGAAACTATCGGATAATCCGAAATAATTACATATCCGTAACCGTATACGAATCCGAAATTTCATATTCATAACATCCCTGGACTACACTTAGGGCACATCGCCAATGTATCACATCGCACCTTAACTAAGTACGGACCGATGCATCTTACTTCATAGCACTCGTACTTCGCCGCAGTTACAAAATGTTTTACCATTTTTGGATTTAGGTAAGACTAAAACACAAAAAACAAAAACAAACGCGCAAACTTTGAAATGGCGTCTTGTCATCGGAGGTTCGGGAAAGAACAGTCCCGCAGGCTGGCAACATCAATAAACATCTTTTTCATTTTTGATTTTGCAATTGTAATTGCTTGCAATTCGTAACGCTTCATAAAACATTTCATTTACCTGAAAATATTTTATAACGGTTTAAAAGAGCTTCAGCTGCAGTGCGGCTGTATGAAAGTGTTGTTGTATATCTATTTAAAATAAAAGGAAACCAAATCGACCGTCCCATTATATTTGTATATCTCCCGAATATCTTATATTTACAGTCATACCAATACATGTTGTACAACAATAGGTAAGATTTGTTAATGATTGTTTTTTTAGCATGGATATTTGTTTAATGTTCTTTTTGTTGTATAAATAATCGTTAATGCAGAAATTGTATGTTGGGCTTATGTCTATGTCATTGACACAGTGCATTATCAGTTAATATCTGTTATAGTTCTATTCTCGGTATGTTTTTGGGTTTGCTTAATCTGTTCTCATCGCCCTAAAGGTTTTTAACATTTTTAGACATAGATGTAGTGTTTTTTCAACCATTCTTTTGGTCTATTACTGTACACAGGTCTGCTAATAATGTGCGGGTTTAAGGGCATTATTCACCACGCTAGCCAAGTGTGGATTGGCTGGCAGAGTTCGTAACTGCGGTTGTTGTCAAGACCGAATATAGATGACGCTGTTATCTATACTCTTTAACGGTGGGTGCATACCGCGGGGCGTGTCCGTGAGGTTACATCGTTACCGCAAAACTGGACAAGTCTCGAAGTATTTACATGAAATTTCAATATTTGTTTATATAAATAGTCAATCCAGTTAATAACGCATCGAAGACGTACTAGCAGTAGCGCCAGGTCGAGTCTTGGACAAAGGACGGTGGAGATCGATAGTTATCGCCTATATTTATGGACAATAATCGTGACCGTAAGTATACAGTATTATTTGATGATTCGTAAGCACGCGTTAAGGTCGTCGCTTACTTAACGACCCGGCACACAAACGACGGCGGCGTGCTTCGTGCGTTCGAGATGTCTTATACGGACTGGCATACGTATGCACTCGCTCTTTGGCCCCGCCCACTCCGCTCCCTGCTGAGCGACTGAGCTGCGGTCGTCGAGTGGCGGGTCGGTAGGAGACTGACGCGCTGTGCGCCCGCTCACAGCTTGCTGCGCGGGGGGTCGGCGGCGGCGGGGGCGGGGGCGGGGGTGTCGGGGCCGAGCGCCAGGTTGCCGAGCGCGAACACGTCCTGCGGGTCGAGCGTGCGCTTGGCGGCGCGCAGCAGCTCGGCGGCGGGCGCGCTCACGGTGCGCGTGTACCAGCGCTGGCGCAGCTTGCCCACGCCGTGGTGGTGCGAGATCGACCCTGCGCACCGACAATACTATGTAATTTACACACTTATATGTATCTCTATGTACGTATCAATGTAACGGAATGTTTTAATCGCATTATCGTTCAATTCGAGACATGTGATCATCTTGAAGTTTTACATACGCATTAAGATCTGGTGGCAATACACCTGTTGAACCTGGGATTATTCAAAACAAGAGTGAATAGATTAGTGCCATATATATCCCTCCCCCGACCGCCGTGGCTCTCACCTCCGTTGGCGAGTATTTCCTCCCGCGCCTCCTCCTCGATCTCCTCGTAGACGGCGACCGGGTCGGCGCACTGGCTCCCGTTGAAGCCGAAGTAGAAATAGATACAACAGCCCGCGTCGTACCTACAACGTAATGGACAGTTATAATCACCGCTTAACCTAACAATGTATCAATAAAATCCGTTTATTTTATCTCGCGTTACAACTCAATCAAGGAAGACCAACATGACCCCCAAAAGGGGCGTAGCAATATATAAAGCGAATAAAATGTTCGATACACAGACATCGAGAAAAATATGAAATAGAAAAAATAAAGTACAAAATAAATATACATATTTATACAATAATATTGAGTAGAAAGCTAAAGAGGTGTACAATTTATGATGTATTATTTAAAAAATCACTTACAGCGTAATAACATTTTGTAATGAAGTAAATTTTTATTTTTTAACATTGTATAACGTTTCTCTTCTTTAGGAAACTAGATGGCGCTGTAGTCAATTATGTAGAACGAGGTTTTATGACAATCAAAATGCACAAAAATGCCATGTCCGTCTGTTTTTAGCGTTGTTTGATCGAGTACGAAGTAACATACGTCTGCGTGAGGCGGCTGGAGATGAGGTAGTGTGTGAGCCGCCTGTGCTCGCAGGCGGCCCGCAAGCGCGCCTTCGTGTTGCGGCAGAGCGCCAGCGCGCGGTCCCACGGGACCGACGTCTCGAACGACTCCGCCACCACCGAGTAGTCCAGCGCCAGGTCCTGCGCCACTCAACCTTTAATACACTATCCTTACTTCCCCACTAATATTAGAAAATGTGAAGGTAAGTTTGTTTGTTACGCTTTCACGCGAAAACTACTAAACCGATCATCATGAAACTTTGTACACATACTTTTGGAGATATTAGAAGTAACATAGGATACTTTCTAAGATATTTTTTTACGAAAGATAAAAAAATATTTGGCAAATTTTACAAAGTATCCTAGAAAATTAACGTGCTGCTCAAAGCCACTATTCCACGCGTACACGTACGCGTACAAAGTCACGGGCACAGCTAGTATAAGTACAAAATGAATATAAGCTCAGTATATGACTCACCCTAATATAAGCGATGACGAAGGTGAGCGTGTATCCGACCCGGCCGTTGTTGGCTCCGCCGGGGACTCCCCCGAACCGCGCGGCGATCGCGTTCAGCGTCCTCTCGCTGGCGGCCACCTGCTCCGCGCCGCCCTCCATCAGCAGCGTCACCACGCACAGCCGGCTCGGGTCGAACCCCTTGATCTTCGTGATGTACAGACGCTTGAGGCCGTCGAGAAGCACGCCGCCCCACGACTGCTTCGCTCTCATCACGTGCCCCAGTTGGAACTGGGAGTTTTGAATGATAATTAATCTTTGACTGGCCTCGTGACTGCAAACCGGAGGTCGTGGGTTTGATTCCGAGCCGGGATAAACATTTGTGTGATAAGAATATTTGTTTGTTTTGTTTCTGGTTGTAATAAAAATATCTATATAAGTATTATATATATGGTATGTATGTTTATCAGCTGTCCGGCTACCATAACACAGGCATTCAATTGTTTAATTTCGAATCGGATAGCCGTGTGTGGAATTGTCCCCGCTTATAATAATTTTCAAACAATGTACACACATGAACATAACACAGCTGTAGCATTATCCAATATAAGGGCGCGCTCATACACACACACACACACACACACATGAACATAACACTGCTGTAGCATTGACCGATGTAAGAGCGCGCTCACACGGCCGCAGCCTCACCTGCTCGTTGTCCATGAGCCGGATGCTGGAGGGCTGCAGCCGCCGGCGCGCCACCTCGCGCTCGAAGTGGAAGCCGCGCTCCCAGTCCGGGAACACCAGCGAGCCGTAGCGGGTCACGGCCGGCAGCGGGCGGATCTTGATCGTCACCTGACCAGACAAGCGTATACATGTTTTTTGAGGTTATAACTTGGAATCGGATAGTCGTGTGGAATTGTCCCCAGATATAACTTTTTTTTTCACAGTTCCGAGAGAGAGGTCAGTGCGCTGTGACCCGACCGTGTCCGTGACTGACCTCGGTGACCACCCCCAGGCAGCCCTCCGAGCCCATGACCACGTGCTCCCACTCCGGCCCGCACGATATCCTCGGCACGCGGCAACTCTTCTCAATCACGCCGATAGGTGTCACTACCTGTGAACGCATATAAAGGCGCTCGCATTATCCGGGACCAATTGAAACGTTCTAAATACCAATTGTGTATTGGAAGAAATCATATGAAATCATAGCCAACGTGTATTTTATTTAAAAAAATACAATGGAGATTACATAAAGAAAAGTTTGTGTTTATATATTCTGTAGCGCGAGCACGAACTTTACCAGAGTTGCTAATGTTACGGTAGCGAGAATACGATACCTTCACATTACGTTTACATTAGTCGGCAGCACGAAGTACTATCGAATACATGTCATTTTCATACAAAACGCGGAATGTACATTTACGTCTACATTAATTTGGACGCTACAACATCGGAAGTATGGTTCGTGCTCGCAAAATTAGTTCCTTTTACGCACGATAGGGGCGCTGTACGTTTTTCATACAATTTTTTACCATTTACCGTACGAATACTTCGTCGCTAGAGGTTCGTGCTAGGGCCACTGTTCTCACGGTCGATCCGCTCGGTCGAT
>DWUN01003838.1:0-11511 GCA_018249975.1 Passova gellias
GTCGGCAACACGAAGTACTATCGAATACTTGTCATTTTCATACAAAACGCGGAATGTTTAACTTAGACGCTAGAAAATCGGAAGTATGGTTCGTGCTCGCAAAATTAGTTCCATTTTTTCACCATTTACCGTACGAATACTTTGTCACTAGAGGTTCGTGCTAGGGCTACTGGTGTCGGTGTAGTCTCGAACATTTAGATAGCGACTTCATATTTTTAGTTTACATACGTAATATTTGTTAGCTGTCCGGTTACCATTACGCAGGCATTGCCTAATGCCGTCAGATAGCGGTGTGTGGAATTGTCCCCGAATATTATTATTTTTAAGTTCCTGAAAGCTTTTTTTTTTATCTTTTTCTCGCCACGTAAACTTTGTACAACAAAGCTGGCGGCAACGTAACGGAAACTCTTAGTTCTATTCCGAAAGTAAGCTCGCGGTAAGCGAATACCGAGAATGCGAGGTACTAGAGTAACTTCACTGTGCAACGTTAAAAAGCATTGCCACAAGTTCTCCAGTGATGTGGACGATAACTGAATTTTAATACACGAGTTTGTTATCCGCTTATGTTTTTGTTGTTTCTTGAATGAGGTTCCTTAATCGGAGTTAACAATTCTAGTGGAAAAAAACTAAAGAATCGTAAGCAAATTGCAAAATCTTTTATGTATTATACCCAATAATTCAGTATTAAAAATGACAAACCTTGCCTAGCGGCACAGTTTTACAGTGAATTCTGGGTGAATACCCTTTAATGGGGTTTGGATTAAACCAATAAATGAACATGAAATATACCTACCTACCATAATGTATAAATAAAGGTTTAAGCTGCAATTAGCTAGCGATGAAAGTGATAATAATCTAGTATAAGTGGCATTTTAATTGGCATATGAAAAATATCACAAAACCGCCCAAAAACAAGCAATGATTAAGATTTAGTTTTCATAATGCCATATTCTACTATTGTGATTCGTCGACATATTGTGTAATAACCTATTTAAATTGTTTAACTTTCTCTCGGTTAACTAAGAAACAATTCCGTACAATGCAACACAAAAAAGTGTATTAAAGTTTTAAGTACACCGTCCTGAAGTAGAAGTCAAAGAAAGTGCCAACCGGGCGTAAACTCTGTTTTTTGTTGCAAAAAGCAAAAATAGTTTTCTAAGTAAACTTGTGCACAGAGTTCATGCAAAGTGCAGTTTAATCTAAACGGACAAACTTTTGACACTCTATGGTTCTTCGCGCTATGCATAGATACGAACTATCTTTAAACCTACTGCTCTTAAAATCGAAAAACCTTAACTATTTTCAAAACCGGAGTTTTTTTAATTTATAGCACATGAGAAAACATATGATCTGTTAATAATAGACACGTTTAAACCCTATGCAATATTTTCACTCTTAAACAGTGCAGAGTGAAAACAATTTGTAGAATAAACATGGAAGTGTCTTGATACAAAACTGGCAACAAATGTGCACTAACCAACAACTTGCTACCAAAGTACAACAGCTAGGTAATCTTATTTTTCCGTTGTTAAAGAAGATACGCGAACGCTCCCCGCCAAAGTTTACCGCGAACTTGGCAACGAACTACAGTTTAATGTAAACCGCTCTAGTTTTCCACACCTCGATATCCTACCACAATCCGCGTAGCATCAATACTAGTTTCATACAACACCTGTCAGTGTTATAATGATATGAAATCGTAAGCTCTAAAGTAATTGTCTACTTTTAAAAAAATACAGTCGAATTGAGAACCTCTTCCTTTTTGAAGTCGGTTAATAAAAACTACTTTTTGGAATTTTTTGGAAATTATTGTACATTTACTATTACCTATGTAAAAGTAGTATTCTGCGTGGAAGATTGTATTTATTACTAACGAGCTGTGCCTCGCAGTATTACCCGCGGAGTTTTAGATCCCGTGGGAATTTCGGGATAACATTTATTCAATTTTTCTCGTATTAAATATAGCCTATGTTCATCCCCTGATGAACATGGGCCTAGATGAACCATTAGAATCCTATATTATTCCTATAATGTAGGATCCTAATGGCAAAATAATTTTTGAAATCGGTCCAGTATTTTCGGAGCTTATTCAATATAAACAATCAAATCTTTCCTCTTTATTAGTATAGATTATGTTTACAATAATATTAATTTATAGCCAGTTCGAGACTTCCGTAAGTTCCGTTGTAGTTTAGAAAATATGTCATAGTTTTTTTTTTTAAATAAACGTATATTTTCTACTTAAAATACTTATATAACGTTAGCAATGTTGATTGTGGCAATCATAGCATGAAAATCGTTAGCGATATAAATGTAGCGTCAATTAAATGACCTATTTCAATAAACGTGTCTTGATTGTGGACGGGATGGATCTCAAATGACTGAACAAAGGCCCTTTGTGAAATTCCTTGCCGATGTTTAATTAGTTCAAGATTGTTATTTACGGTAACGAGCAATCATCAAAGCAAAAAGTAGATTATTCCTCGAGGCAGGCAGTTGACAGAGTTATCGCAGCGATTTTAAAATGATTTTGTCGGAGGCCCGAATGCGTTGACATAAAAATTACTGAGAACCATTAAAATTGTTTTTTTTTTTTGCCTGCAATACCATTGTGATGTGCCAGTGTACATTTGTAGGATTACATGCGGCGTTCTGAGAAATGGAACGCACAATGTTATAGATTCGTTTTTAATGTTCGCGCAGATGTCCTAGCAATGGCATAGAATTTGATTCATAGTGTAAACCCGCTAGCGCTGTATGTGCTGCGAAAAAGTATCATCGGTTTCCATAATGCATTGCGGATGTGGCGATTCAGTAAAAAACTGAGAAACGTCCATCCGAATCAGATCCTGCTTCTGCTAGTTATTGTATCACTATGACATCCGTCTGGAAAAATATTGACTATTTCTTATGGAATTCGTAACATGGGAACTGGTAGGTTGTAGGCGCTTTTGTTTTGAGAGGTTGTCACGTCTGTTGGATGTAAGTACTTCTAATCAGATAATTTTGTCGTTACTTTAAAATGCTGCTTATGAACGAACAGATAGTTTTGCTGCGTCCGTGAAGACAGACAGACAGATTAGTGCTGATATATCCATAGCAATGTACTTTATTCTCGTGACTTTACTTCTACTTAGTAAGTATATATTAGGTCTAAATATATTCAAAACAAGTTTATAAAACAGTTTGTTTAGCTATTTTTTGGAAAATACTACGACTGCACATATTGGTATATAACGCATTGCATTGATATGACTGCTCGATTAATTTTGCCGCAAAATACCTATTTAGTCTCGTTTACGAGCTGGCAATACTAGAAAAGCATTGAATATTAACTTCTATAATGTTGTAATTGACAACATATTTAGTAACATGCTCAGATCTAGTAATATTTCTAGTCACTATTGCCATTTAGTTATTACATTTTATTTACGGTATTTTTATCAGTAGATTCCAAAATAGGCAACAAAATTTTGTGATAGTTCAAGTAAATATAACTTTTTATATTCAGCGTCTGAGATTACGCTTGGGGTACAAAAACTCGATATCACTTCATATGAAACCTTACAGATTTCTATGAATCATACGAAGAGCAAGAGACACTCAATAATTCATGCATTTACATTACATATTTTATCCTTTATCTCTATACATTTATCTCAACGTTTCCAGACAGTATTTTCGACGTAGCACGCATAGCTTGCAGTTAGATTACATCAAAATGGGATAATAATTATTAATATGTTGGTATTATTTTAGTTGTACTTAATTCGGATGTAAAAAATGAGAGGAATTAAGCGCGGTCTATCATATTCACGTTATCAAGTAGAGCATCGTGAGAGAAATGGTTGGGTAGGTTGTGTTGGGCGGCTACCATACGATTAGATCTCCTGGCCACGCGTGGGAGTGATCGAATCAACACTTCGGAGATTAACGTGTGAACGGAATCTCTAATAGGCTGTTCGTTTAAATTGTTTTTATGTTTTACTTTTTTCTCTACTTACACATTTTTAGATAATACTCTCATTTCTTCTTCTTCATTGTAAACTCGTCATAGATACAGCGTTAGGGTAAAAGGAAAACAAATCAAATTGTGCTTTATAAATTATTCCATAGCAAATGCAAATAATATAATATGCATTTGAAGATTCTCGTCGATATTTGAATAACAACCGTTATTGCTTAAACAAGGTACAAGAAATATAAACAAACACGGTTGATAGGAAGGTGACCGTGATAAAATAGCGAGCAGATATACATAAAAGCTGCTGTTTGTTGAATTTCATATATTATCATCTTAGTTTAACAATATTTATCAGGTAATGACGCGCTCGTTTAAATTTTATTCTAAATCACATAGCACTTGACGGTTGACTGGCACCTGAGGCTTCAAGCCCCATTAACTGTAACTTGTTTCAATAGAGCTTTGTTTTGTTCGATCCCATCCCGAAGGAAGGAGTCGGCGCCCGCGCCGCGCGTTGGCGCCTTTCTCCGAGCGACCGAGACGGCAACATCAGTGCCAGGAGTTGAAAAAGGATAGAACAATAGCATTCCGCGCCGGACAGACAGCCCAAATGAATCCAGTTTGGTTGTTAAACGTCGGGCTTTCGGTTGTGTATGTTGTCGTTGCGGTCTGTTTTTCGGCAGTGATGTTAAACAAAAGAACAATTTAGGCGTGTGATGAACACAGTTATATGAAGTGACATCTGAATATGAAGCTCGGAGAGTGCCGTTAAGGTTTTAGCGATGGACAACACGGGGAAACGGTGAGCATAAATAAGAATGCAACCCATCTATTCCCTCTCCCGTCCCTCTTGGAAGAATGCAGTGCACGGTGCCCGACTCCAGCGCACCTTGCGTATGAGATTTTATCGAAAAACTGCTGAATCAATACAATTATGTCCACAATAGACTTTTTGTAAGCTCTTCCAGTGAAATTTAACTTCAGTTTTCGTTATTATTAGCAGATTCTCTGTTGACTCTACTTTAATTAATATCAATTATTGATTTTAATATTTCTCTAAATTTGTTTCTATTTATTTAAAAATTAATAAGTTCTTACTGGTATACTAATATTGCTTTATCGATTTATTTTTGTTCGTATTGATTGTGGAATGATAAAAAAATCAAAACAAATATAGTTTTTCTATGAAAAACCCAGTATTGATTTACATACCAATTTGTATTTATTTTAATATTTATATAAAAAAATATCTTTATTTACTTTTCATATACATTCCTATGAGAGTATCCAATTTTAAAAGGTTATTATTGTATTAACATAATGCTTTTAATTATTTGGTTGAATAATATTAATTATGTGAAAGACCGATTTACTTGGATCATTTTTATGTTTCATCACATACTCGTATAATGCTACTGATTGTCAAATCGGTTTGATAATGTACTAACTGCTAGGGTCTAAGAAATCGTCTATAGATTAACCCTATGGTACAGAATAGAGGCAGTGAAGCAGATGTGGTGTTGGCTGGCCCTTTTTAGTCTCATCTACTCTATCTACTCCATCACGCTACTCGAGCGTGGAATGGGCGTCGTATAGAAATATTAAACCAGATATATAAATATAGCGTTAATTTCCTTAGGCCCATAAATAACTATTGAATAATGTTTTATTTCCGAGACGACGCATTTTACTTGTTAATGTTGATGCCATTCTTAAAATAACGCTAAATGTTGTAGAATCAGATGTGTTACTCTACATCCGTACTAACGAATGTACCTACCCTTACTCTGTATTACTTTCGGATGGCTAAGTTTCGTTCAGGATAGTAGATTAATTTCATAGTAGAATTATTGTGATGGTACCGAAAATTTTCTATTAGTGTAATTATTTCCTTTATTGAACATAAATAAATACTTTTATGGTTATGAAACAGTACTTTTCTCCGTTATTTACGTTAATTGCGATCCGTTAATGGGTACTTAAGTTAATTGATAATAGTATTAAATATATGGATGTATGGCTGAAACATTTGTCTAACAGGTTGACACTTAAAAAATCATGTGATAGTTTGTTCTGTCAAAAACTCAAAACTATGCGTATTCATTTCTGGCGTTTTTCGTAAATACCCACAAATAGGCGTTTTACATCAGAGCAGCGTTGCATGAGGCTAGGAAAAAAAAAATGAAGTAGTTCTATTGGTGGAATTATTGTTAACTCGCACAACTCCAGTGGATACATAGCTTATGGACTATGTACTATAGAAAATGTCCTTTTATTTATTGTACATTTCTTGTATTGTAGCGATTATTTAGGAATGACTACATGCTATAAAATGTCCATTGGCAGCAGCAGCCTTTTGTGACTGCTGTCTTCTGGTATATTGGTCGTTGACTGGAGCATCCTAAACCATAATTGTGACGATGCGACCATGTACCTGTATTGCCTAATGCGTGCTCCTCCTACTTTCGAGTCCAGTTTTCTCTGTATAAATCCGAGTTTCACCAGACATGTCCAACGTACTGTCATAATCTTTATTCGTATGCACAGATTATCACAGATATCACACGCTAAAACGGTAAGAAAACATCGTGCATTCTCAAGCTTTGAGTTCTCCGTGAATTCTTTGTTTCTTTCAAATATATAACATATATGGAGCGGTTCTTAAATGAGTTGTAAATGTGAGATCATTTACAGATATCAGAAAATCGTAGTATCATGTAAGTCGTTTCGAATGTCTATCTAGACACTAAAACTCAAAACAGGCGTAACCTTTATAAATAATAGTGCTAAGTCCAAAGAATTAGTAGCATAATTTGATTATATCAAAAGCATGGAGCACGTTTGAAGCAACGCGCTATGGTATTCAACTCTCGTCCGTTGATTCTTTGTGTTCAAACCATATTTGGTTTGTGGCAAATAAGCGTGAACCAGGCGTACAAACAACAACAACGCTAATTGTTTTGTCAATTTGTCTGTTTTAGAATTCCATTGTCAGGTACGAAACACGATGTTCGAACTTTGTAAAATTAATGACAAATGATTTTTGAATTATTCCAAATATGAATAAATTTTGAACAACTACAATCAAGCTTTATAATAGGGATATCTAGAGTAAGGTTTTAAGTTTAACATTAAAATTGTAAGGTCATAGAAAACTACTCAAAGAGGAATATCAGTAGCTTGAAAAAATGTGAAGAGATGTTTGGTGAAATTCGTTGGAACTTAAATGAGTCTCCGAACGTGCAGTAAGTAGTTCCGTGCCGTGAGGGCACACAAACTAACTCTATTAGGACGATGTATTTGTAGACGCGGTACTTCCTAAGTGATAACTAATGAAGTGTAAGCATTTCACTTCCTGGCTGCCTCGCTGGTTAGAGACAATTTGTTTTAGACAAATCTGTATGGTAGCATTGAAATCAATGAAATGTTGACCAAATAACTATAAGCGATAATAGCCATGTCCTTATGACATAATTTTGTAAATGCATGGTATGGAGCATATTTTTTTATTATAAAATATGTGAGTCCAAAGCTTATATCTAATGTAGAAAATTCACTGCTTTTTCTAATCTCAAATGTTCAGTTTTTAAATGTTCACACTTTGTTCTTTAGCTGGAAATGTGGCCAGTACGTCGGATCTTGTTCCGTTTTACGTAAAAGACGCTATGTCTCACAAATCACGTACACATCCCCTTATCTGGCCGAACATTATAAACAATCATCGTACAATACCTACTCGTGAGCTCCGTGAATTTTTATGTTTGCGTCATTAATACTTATATCAACTAGTACACCCTGTACTAATATTGGTCTTGATTAATTTTTATCGTATGCACTGATATTACCATTTTTAGGGTTCCGTACTTCGAAAGGAAAAAACGGAACCCACTCTGTTGTCCGTCCGTCCGTCTGTCAAGACCCTTTTTAATATGCGCATTCTTCACACATTTATCTTTGCAAATAATTAGTGCAGAGCGTTTTAAAAACACTCCGAATTGTTGAATAAAGCAATTTTTTCTATTAAACATTGTTCTTGTTCGCAAACACTTTCCTGTAAAAAATTTTCAATATCTTGTAATTTATTCACTACGTAGTTTCTTACAGCTTATTTGTAAAGCTTAAAAACCATAGAGGATATAAGAGATTACAAAATCAACACTTCGTGACCACCACCTTTTTCTCTACTGAAATCACTTATCTTCATGAATTACAGAAACCACTTCAAATGGGCCAAACAAACGAATAGCGGCGCCCTTTTAAATAAAAATAAACTGTACAGTGTACCTACTGAAAATAAATTGACCTAATAAATCCACATGTAATTAAATCAGCGGCAATTGCAACCCATCTGTTTGTTGCTAATTGTGCTATATTGCTTCATATATTTCAATTATATGACTACGACGGTGTAAATACAGCGAAAAAGCCAAACCTATCCGATTGTCGGACTGGCAGGCAATGTCGCTCGTACAGAAGAGCAATACAACTGTGAAATAAATTATGTATTCATGAATTATGTATGACATATTTTAAATGAGTTGTTCTCTATTCAAATCAGTAACTTTTTAAACATATTCACTTGCGTTTGGCTACGATCCTACCTCGGTAGAGATGTTGCCTAGAACGTAGCAGGCTTATTTCGAAAATGCCTATTCATTTTAGTCTTGAATGATTCCAAATTCGATTTATCGAGGAAAATAGACCACAAGATAGTTCCTATTTAATAGTCTATACTCACATAATAGGCTTCATAACGCTCTCATTTCTTTCGCACGAATTCTATTTTCATTTCATTTGTGCGATGTGTAGCAACTTTTATTATAGGTAATAGTAGAACCGAAAGAAATGCTCTTAGAACTGTAGTTAATGAATACCTCAGTCTCTGCCTACCTTTATAGAACAAGCGTGACTTCATAATTAGCGGTTTAGTTACGATGCATACATTTTGTATAGATAATGTTTAGATTTATATGAAATGTTATCTGAAAATGGTCGGACAAATTATGCGCGATATAATTAAATCAGTGACAACTACAGCTGCGGCATCGATAGCCTGGTTACAAGCAATTACACATATTACGCATAATGTTATTACGTCCGTATTTTGCATAATACATCTCACACTGTGATTAGATCGTACCGAGAATTTCGCGAATAAACTGTTTGTAATTTGCCCACTAGATGTCGCTATATAACTCATTGCGGTTTCTAAGTACAATTTACGTCTCTACATATATAATATATTCAAATGGATTTATGTAAGATATTTACAGAGAAAGCTAAGTCGTATTATGTCTATATTATGCGTTTATATCTAGTAAAATCCAAGGTATGTTAATTAATGTTTAATTAAAAGGGGAAGCGTATTTTAAGCTATGTTCATATTTATGTTAATGTTAATAATAAATATTTACTGATATAATTTATTAGTACAGTAAAAAATACATGTTTTATCTGCTGAAATATACTTACTAGGAGTTTTTTTTTCATCCCTTTTACTGTTCCAATGCTGAATTGCTCTCCGCTTTTATTTGCTGCTCTAATAAAGAAAATATAATGCATATCTGTTTGTAGACGAAATGACATTTCTACCTAAATCAACCGGGTCAAACGACTATGGATCGCGAAATTAATTTTCTAAATGAGGTGACGGATAATTGAATGATCGGCCATTGCGGGCTAACTCTTTGTTGCTAATTGTTCTACATTGCTCCATTTAGCTAATTTAATTGCTTCGATATTCTATCATTGGTTCAGTTAGTAAATGGACCGAGCAGATGCTACTTCGACGCATTGGAGTGGACGCAATATTACAATCAATTCATAGAAAAGAGAACTATATCACCTTCCGGTCTAGTGGTTACAGACCGTACTAAACCCGTTGTGAATTCGATTCTCGGTCAGAATAAACATTTGCACCATGAGCACATTTATTGTGTCTGGGTCTAACAAAGTCTATATTAAGCATACTATACTATGTATGCTTATTAGCTGTCTGGTCGCCAAGACTTGCGCTGCCTATTTTGGGATACTGTCTAGTTTATATACTTCAATTAGTGTTATAACGGAGTGTGCTATCCACAATTGAGGCTGGTAAACTATTAGACAAGTTCCAGCCTTCTGTGTCGGGGCGCAGATGTACGTTCACTTTTAAGCGTATTCTGAATTCGAGCGTGTAGCGGCCTCGCTACATGTAAGACACAAATCCAATTGGTATTTTATATCCGTTTAGTTGTATCGGAAAATGGACAAGGCTGTAGTCGGCGTCGTAGCACTGTATAAAGTGTATCTTGGCATCGACTTTGTAAATTTATCTGTAAAAGAGGGTATTTAACTAACCTACAGAGAAAAGCACGGATGAAACCGTTGTTCATAGGATCCTGAAATTTTGCAGATAAATCATTTTTAAAGCGTAAGTAATTTTGGAAATATCACCACTAATATGCTAAAACAGGTGTAAAAAGATTGTACGAAAATTGGTGAGCTTGGAAGTTAGATTCCAATTTTTGTATTTAATAGTAGTAAATATAAATAGATTGTGATAGTAAGAAGCAGTACTAAATACTACTAGCTACTACTACGCTATACTACTACTATACTAACTAGTACTAAAAGTAATCGGAGGACACTGTTACTCAATAACATTGAAGTACTTGAAAGAAATTCATTGCATGGAAATCTCTATTACTTTGCATACTCGTAATATTTAAATGGAAATTGAGAGAGCACGTATTAAGCTACACCGTTCGGGAGCTGACGTGATGTTATGTATGTATGTATGTACGTATCAAGCTGCATACATTTAAGTGGTCATTGCTGTTGTTTATTTCCAAGCTTGAATAGAACTAAATGTAATAGTATCACATATCCTTGCAATGTTTTGATACGTCCGAAAATAAATTTCATAGCATCTTGAGTAACTACCTACCATATTTGTGCAAAGCGAGTTTGTACCACGCAAGTTCAGTTCTAAATGTATGAAATGAAACATTATTTTTATTAAAACGGCATCAAGAAATACTCGTATAAACGACCCATTCATCCCAGTCGAACGTTCGCCGAGACTTCAAGCGCCCCGAGATGTTGTACCAGAACATTATCTAGATGGAATCGACGTGGGATAAGCAATATCGACAGGTAAAAATAAATATGCAGACGCGAAGAAATATAACGTTAAATCGCTATAATATGAAACACTAGCTGTGTCGTGGATTCACTCGCGTGGAATATTTTTTTATAGGCTATGAAATATATCGATGAAAGTAGCCAAAGCTACTCCTTATATCAACATTTATATCCCAGTGAAAATCCCGTCAAAATTGGTTGGAGAGTTTTGTAGATTAGCCGCAACGAACAGACAGATAAAAATTTAAAATTGATTTTCTGTTATAGTTTAATATGTATTTAGTAAAAAGCGGTTATTTTGGAGACCTAGATTGTCAATACTCGACCAATTTGGTCGGATACTGTTTGACGGAGGAGTCAAGAGTCTCCGAAACCGGCGTGTATGCATGAAGAGAGTGATGAATGTAGACGAAGCGCGTCAG
>DWUN01003839.1:0-11510 GCA_018249975.1 Passova gellias
GTAACTGGTGAAATGTGGGGGTGTACTACACTGCTCTGCCTACCCCTTCGGGGATTACAGGCGTGATGTTACGTTTTAATTAATGATTTAGTCTTATGTTTCAGTGTTGCATAATTATTTGTCTGACATGAACAAAAGTTTGATCTGTGTCTGCGTTCCGTCCTGTAGACATTTATAAATATAAGATGTCATTTATCGGCTGTCTGGTTACTGTAATACAGACTCTGCCTATTTTAAAACATGACAAACATGACATGTGAAACTGCCCTAAGGTTTTTATTATTCGTATGAGATCAAGTATTTAATACGCGTCCATTTGATCTCAAACTACGCAGTCTGCACTGTGGTGACTATTGATAACCTACAAATGTTTGTCCTGCGTGGGAATCGAACCCACGATCTCCCGGTTTTGCAGTAACGGTCTCTAACTATTCGTCATAGAGAACAGTCAATATTTCAATAATATTGAAACAGGAGTATTAAAAGGCGGTCAATATTTCAATAATATTAACGGGAACATTAAATGACGGTAATTTTGAACAATTTTAAACACAATTATTCATTCCTGTCTCATCAGAACGCGATATCCAATTAATCTCCATCAATTCGACGCAACGCGACTCGTTACCACACTACCATCGATCGGTAATGATGGTTCGATTAAAACCAGAACGATATTTACATACCACGATTTCATTCTTAACAGATAAGTATTTAAAAGTATTCTCCTTTTATGTTTGTTTTGAATCTTACATGTGTGACAGTTTTCATGTAATAATTTAGCAATAATAAATACTTATTGTAGTTTTACTGTCGTCCCTTGAATTTGTACGCTGTAAAAGGCGAAATGGCTTGGACTAATAATTGTGTAACATCTTCAAATTTACCCATATTTGTGCAAATAAACGACTTTGTATTTGTCTAGAAAAAAATGGAAAACATATTACAAAAGGTAGTGTTTACGTTTATTGAAATTTCCAGAACAATAGCAGTAGAGTATCAAGAGAGCATCTAACTTACCATCAGGTAAACTCGTAGTGAAACGTAAGCTTAATTAGAGTTTAAAGTTTGTTCCTTTAAAAAAGCTGTTTACTAATCCGCAATATAAAAGGTACAGTAGAACCTACATGTTGTAGATTTTACGTAATCACACTTTGCGAACCAATAGTTTGTTTTTCTTTGCTCTTTTCTTTTTCTTCAATTCTGTCAATTGTACATCTCCACCTCTGTCGTTCTCCTCGTTTCTGCTATAAAGTAGTAACCAAAGATCGCCTGGTACAGATCGCTTTGTCCTCTATCCTGTGTTCTTTATCTTCTTCTTCTTCTCTGTGTTCTTTACCCGTTTTCTGTCTCTATATTTTATCATGTACAAAATATATATATTTGTATTGTATTGTATTTGTACCCAATAGCGATCGTTGGATATAAAAGGCTCTATATAAAGATATAAAGAGTTCGATACGCGTGTAATTTCCTCGCGGTAATGGCGGCTCCGGGCGTCGGTCTCGCTGAAGTCGCGCGGCTTCCAGCTGATTTTTTGCATCATACAAAGTTCTTACGGCGAGGTGTAGGCTGGAATGTTAATCATTTTGATGTGCCGATAAAATAAATAACAAGATTTCATATCGCATTCTGCTCGCTACCAAGCTATGTATTTATGTCACGGTTGGGCACGGATTTATACCACACACGGGATGCCAAAAAACCGGGAATACTAGCCATTGTAATTGAGTTAAATAGTACCCTGTACTAGAATATAAATGTCATTTTTTGAAAATCCTAACAGGCATGATTCCAGTCGCGGCTATCTGATCCCAATTTAAGCAAATACCTGTGTTATGGTAACCGGACAGCTGATAAAAATATTACTTATATTGTGTTATTACAAATAGACCCAGACAAACAAATGCTCTGATCAATGCTCGTCTTGGATGGGGATCGAAATTATGACCAGGCGACTGGAGAAAGGGGCCAGTAAAGAAGTCAGCCAGTAATGAGAAGTATTCTAATAATGAGTAGGGATTTAACGTTTAGGAAATGAAACGAAAACTCATAAAGTGAGTGAACCGCGGCGAATCGCCGGCTCAACTATTATATTTCCCTTCTGGACTTTATGTCCTCATTCCGCGTCCAGATTGAATCGTTGGAGGCATTCCGCTGGACTAATTAGTTTTATTGTTAGGGTTTCGCATTTAAAGGCGACAGCACACTTGGCTTTTGTGAATTAATGTGCGATGACTCTGGTTCGAATTGGAATTTATTCAAATTAAAGTAACAGAAAATTCCTTAAGGAAGAAATAAGTTAACGTATTTTAGCTTTATTTTCGATAGGTACCAATTATTTTAATGAAGCAATTTTTTGCATAAACGAAAAAAACTGACAAGCAGATATACTCCGTGCTGTAATACTTTCTATACTGATGATATTTTGCTAACATACAACTATCATATATTTTTCTCACTATTGAAGGAGTGTAGTTATAATTATAAAGCCGTTGTCTGGGATAGAACTAACATTCGGTGAGTGGTCAAGTAGAGCCGAGTAGCAGATTTCAAGGATTAATTTGGAGCCGGATTCTACAAGCGAATTCCGACCTAAGATTATATTTCTTCTCTCAAACTTATGAAACAGAGGTAAGGCCCTAATGTTTCATAAAGGCTTTTCCAGTCATGCGTGAGACATTGCAAATGGCGGAGAGTATCTACGAACTGAGAGGGCGCCAACCCGCGTGACAGGAAAATGGCCTGTAGTCTTAAAAATAATAGGTGATTTATCAATAGGGTAAATGAAAACAATGTTAATTTTCACAATGTTTTAATTAAAGACGCAAGCTTGTAGTCCGCTTGGTCTAAGTCGTAAAATCTCAAACACACTCCTTAGTTGAAGCGGAGATTTTTTTAAACATCTTCCGTAAACAGATATGCTGAGATTTTAGTTGTGAGCCATAAAACTTGGGGGATATCAATCGCTGCATTTGATAGAGAGAAATTCTATTTTTGAAATTCAAGACGAAATCTTATAGAAAAGAAAGTTCATGTAATACTATGGTAAAGGAGAAAGTACTAGGAAAAGGACGACATGTCCAGATATAGATGTGCTCGGAGAATACTGTTTTAAAATCCTGGAAAGTTCTGGACTACGATAGCTACATAGTTTCGCCGCTGCCCATATTTTTATATCAAAGCAAAATCGATTCCATTTTTGGTTTAATTTTTTTATTAATTCGATTTTAAGTGGTGCCAGAACTTAGCCAGCGTGGTAGACTGTGGCGTTTAAATCACATTTTCAAAAAGAGGCTTGTGCCCAACAGTGGGCCAATAATAGTGTTGACGATGGTGATAACAATGTAGTGTTTATTACTGTGGACATTTTCAACACAAAAGATTTACTAATTAAGATTATGAAAATTTACAAAAACTTAGATGTTAACTAATATTGATGTGTGTTAATTTTCTTTTATGAAAACAAAGATCACACGACACAAGTACACTCCAAAGTGTGAAACATCCATCAATCTTATTTAGTTCCGTGAACTTTAGTGTTAATTTGTCTATTTTTGCAACAAATAGGGCTCGAGCGTCAGTTCGACTCTCGACGCATGTAAACAGTACGTTACCACCGATCTTGTCTATTTAAAACCGCGCTAGATTTTAAAATAAGCCTAGATTTATTTGTTGAGGATGTTTCAAAAACCGCGGTACATCGACATCGCCTGTACGCCAAGAAATATCTATCTGTATCTCGAACGTATCTTACTATATATAACATGTTATGACTTCGGTTGATTGAATCTCAAATGCGTGTTTTTCGCTGAATCTTCTCGCTGTTAACTGATACATGAAGCCAGCTATGTTTATCGCGGTTGTCGTTTTACTTCTGGGATGCCTCAAGGTTCCCTTTTTGATCCTCTATTTTTCATGTGTAATTCAGAGAAATAATTTATAAATATGAATGTGACAGATGTTGTGAAGGTAAAAACCAAGGTAACAGCTGCTACACAATACGCAAATCTAAATAGATAATAAATATAAATAACTTGTTTTATTTAATTTTAAGACTCATTCAAAAGATGAAGTCTACTACGAAAAAATAATTTAAATTTTTCACGCATATATATTTAATATCTTAAGCCTGTAATATTGAATAATAACACAACAAATAAAAAGAACTACTCGATTAGGACACTTAGAAATAGTGAATAAAGAATTCCAAGCGAGTTATTCAATCTGTCCATTCAGTAACTCACCGCATAGATTGATTACACATCTCCAATCTAAGTTCATATAAATCCAACTCTGATACTTGACGAGTTCTCCCTATTAATGAATGTCAAATGCCAATAAACGCATGGGTTATAATTAATTGTAACGAAATGGGTCGCGAGTGATCCGAACACAACAGAACAGTTTAGATTTCATAGATTGATTAGTTAAGATTGATGCGTCATGTAATGGCCAGTCTTGATGTCCGGTAACATGTGTTACTTCTGTATAACGCTGCGTGATATTATTAAATGTCAATCTGGTGTATAAATAAATCATGACTGTAAACAATGTTTCGCCGGCTTTCTTCTCTCAATCTTCCCTAGAAAGGGCGCCTAAAACTGGGAGGAAGAGTATCGCTAGTGCCGCAATAAAATGTATGACCCTTTACTATACCTTGTAGTGAAGAAAACTATTTGAATTTGGAATTTTGAATTTGAATTTGGAATTGTCAATTTGAATTTGGAATTGCCAATTTGAATTTGGAATTGTCAATTTGAATTTGGAATTATCAATTTGAATTTGGAATGGTCAATTTGCAATTCCCAAACCCGCTAGATGCGTGACACGTTTGAAAGACAAACTCTTAGCATAACTCACATGAACCTTTCATGATTTGACCTGTTCTGGTAATGACATGCCATATTCTTTACTTTGATTTTGTAATGTTTTCATAGTATCAGTTACGGCTCATGCGCTTGGAATCACCGCCCAACTTCCAACAGTGTCATGCATCTTTGACATATATAAATTAACCAAATATACTGATCGGTTGTTTTTATAAAAATATTTTTAACCAGGAAGTAACATTGAATGGTACCGTCTGGGAATCCCATAACTAAAATAGCCACTACCTTACCATTGACCTAAAAATTTATAAGGTCTTTATCGTAAGGTATATATTCCACAGATAGATGTGATATTTACAGAATCTATTTAATAGTACTATTGTAGAAGTAACAATAGTCTTCAAAAATGGCGGTTATGTTTGAAAAGAGTATAGATTTTAGAGAAAAACGAAACCATTTTACTATATATATTTTTATGTAGCGTTTACGATAATTTACAGTTATATTATTTTATCAATATAAATATGGCAACACTGTCTTCATGGAACACAATTCTTCCGCCGTCCGTCTGAAGTAATTGGTAGCGAGTAAACATATCAACAAAAGCACTTTCATCATCATTACGAGTACATATCAACTTCCAAACATTAATAAATCACCAACAGACTAACACCAGGAAATGTCGTTTTTGTTTATAGTAGATATTGTATTTTTAATTTGAGAAGCAGTCGAGGACAGTCGGAAAAGATAGGTTATGCGATATAAATAGCATCGCATCGAGATGCAGTGGTTGACACACTTTACAAAGTGCGTCAATATTGGTCTATGAGATGGAAATAGTTTGTTTGTAATTATATGAGGTTGTATATACATAGCTTATGATTTACATTGACTAGCGCGTTGTTGGGTAGCAAATGTTACTGATGAGCCGGAGGCGGTAATATCCATACTGACCCAGGAGACATATGTATACATATATGTGTGAAAGAAAGAAAGTGAAAAGAAAATTAAAGTATTACCTTGAAAGCTATGGAAAAGTATAGAAATATGGTATTAAATGTCAATGCTGTAAAAGTATGCCACTAATTTTCAGAGCGGTCCTACATTATTTTATGTGATATATAAAACTCGTGATATAACTGTAAGTGTATATATATGATGATATACGTGTATTTTATCAGTTGTCTAGTTATCATAACGACTCCGCCTAACGAAGGATTGCGTATTTGCAAAAATGTTCCAAAACAGTTGAACGTCATTTGCCTGGTTTTCCCCAACCGAGCTGACTCTTAAGGGCTCGTAATATTACTTACGTCTTTACTTCTAATGTCCGTAAGCTACGGCGTCCACTCATTACGAAGTATCCCTATCACGTATATCTACTTCTATTCCTCTCTAGCTTTCATCTGCTTAACATTATCATTAAAACAATTCTATTACTTTTGTGTCGATCTCTCCTTCGCTCATAACACCTTACAACTGTTCAATGACAAGAATTGACATTGTCTACTGTAATATCAATCTTCCTGTTAACACGTGAAATCCCTTGGGATCGAACACGTGGACAAAGAGATACAATAGGAGAATTGTGGTCCGTTTCCTTCTGCGACTCTGTAAACAAATGCTTCCTAGCATCTGAGGCATATAAGACATGGGGCTCTTCGAGAATCGCCTGAAAATACCTATATCGACATATCCATAGGTGGAGGTAACAGTTTATATTCAGAAGGTCCCTGTATTGTTCGCTGGCTTAAAGAATAATAAGATTCTTATTGAAACCATCTATTATCTTGAGTGTCCCCCCTTGGTTTAGTTAGCAAGCCTGAGTTCTGAGCTGCCATTTGTTAGTTTCACACCTTTCCTAACATGTGTATTATTAAATTTAAATGTTTACTCACGGCTAGTGAGAGTCATTGAATATCAGTACGCAAAGGCGTGAAACTAGTAAAAAGTAACTATAGTAAAAGTAAAAGTAACACAACTCATATAACGTAGGTTATCTGTCCTATCTGGGATTAGAAATGTCTCGATATTCTAAGTTGTACTCTCCAAGTCAAAATCTCATCACACTATAAATTCCAGAATAAAGCACATATTTACGTACTGACGCCGTAGAATGTTATGTATAAATAAAACGAACGTTCTTCTAGATTAGTGTTATAGTTTTGTTTATTTAGAGAAAGTTCTAATAAGTTACAGCTGACGTCCTGATGCGTGGATGTGCGCGGGAAGCCCAGGAAACGCGCAGTTTCTGTAAAATAAACAACTAAATCAATGTAACATAAGCAATTTTCAATATGAATAATATTATTTACATTTTAATAACAAACACAATTCTAATGTTATCATTGGCTAATATAAGGGATGTTTGTTTTAATCAGTTACAAATGATGTTGCTGATGTAACCCTTTGATCTGATGAGGATCAGAGACATGAGGCTCAATCTTGTGCAGCAGCCGCCATATTTTCTCTCTTCATCTCTTGCAGATGCTATAAGCAAACTACGAGTACTATTGCAAATTCTTATTAAAAAATCTGTTACTTTTTAAATTAACTACACGTTTAAAAAAAAACATATTTACGAAGACATACATGCTTAATATAGTGAATATTAAATATTCTTCGATGTTATTACCGGTAAATATCGTATTAGCACAACAGGTTAATTAAACGGATAATTAGAGAACAAACAAAACAATTAGCATTACGAGCACAAAAACCGTTAATTCAAATTCAAAACCGTACAGAACGTTATCGAACGAGTTTATTTTCAATTGTTTTCGTCAACAATCATTGTATAAATCCTAATGTTTTCACTAATGAAGGGGTGACGTGCGCCTTTGTGTTTTAGGTCATTGTCTATACAGATGATTGTTATTGTAGCGCAGGCTCATCTCAGTTCGATCTGAGCCTCTCCGGCGGGCGTTCGGTTGCGCGGTTATTTTAAAATTTCGAATTCGTTAAGTTCGAAACGTGAAGTGTTAGACATTTGCTGGGTATGTTTGTTTTCGTTTAACAGACCGCTATATCTTGAGACTTTTTACTACGCTGTTTTTTATTGATAGTGAATTGCCGAAAAAATTTTTTACATGAATTTGATTTTTTTTAATTGGCAGTTTTCAGTTCAAATTTTTGTTACGTTTTTATTTTGTAGCTGTGCTGGTTTGGTGTTATTATTTTATTTTTGAAGTAATGAAATGTGGATATTATTTGTTTATCATTAATTATCGAACATCATTAACCTGTTATTTGTATTAATTTAATATCAACTCTATGTACCTACATATAAATCTCTTCTGAGAGTACAGGACCAATTTGGCTGCTTATATTTATACACCTAGTCTTTTATTAAGGTACTTTTGTTTCCTATATAGTATCATTATTAGTACTCGTTACGAATATTTTGTTTTTATGTTTTTAAACCTATCGTTAACGTTAGAGTTAATTCAATTTTTCGAAATTTAGATTATTAAAATTACAACGAATAAAAAGTAGGAAATATATTTATTTTTAACAGAATTTTATCTCAGCCTTATATGTACGAGTATGTAACTATGTTATACAATTTGCGGAGTAATGCCATACATACCGTTAATATTTACGATAATATAACAGACAACATAACTGGATATTACTTTATATATTTTTACCGTTTCAATTGTCGTTAGGATTTGAAAGTCATTATCGCTTTACAATACTGTATTTCCTTATGCGACCATTTGTAAAATTAATTGTTATTATTTTATTTACTAAGATCACATGTATCATTATAATATAGGATCTGACCTTTTTGACCGACTTCAAAAAGGAGGAGGTATTCGATTCGTCTGTTTTTTTGGTTTTAAATTTCGTAACAAAGTAAAGAATTAAATACGTTCATTATTAAATAATTGAATTTAATATTAACACTAAATCGGATATTTTTCATCTTTAATTTTTTTCTAAAATTTATATTTTTATTGAAATTTTTATTTTTAAGCAATGAAATATGATAGGAGAGTCTCGTGCCCAGTAGTGGGAAGTAAAGCGGTTTACAATCCTTATATAAATAACTAGTACAATAACCAAAAACGTAAAAAGTATAACGAACACTGAAACCTGAAGTTTCTTACTTAATACGTAGAAAGCTCTATACCTGATAAGGAAAACGTAGGTACAATTCTTAGCCGCGTGAAAGAACATTCTTAACTCTTTCATAAGAAGACATTTATCACAATCAAGGTTTGGGAATCCCAAGTGACTAACGTCGCTCACGGTATACTTGGCAAATATTGGACTCGCGTGAAAATCACATTTGGTCGGATAACAATATCTTGGGACAAGTATATGCCATAGTAATCAGAAAACTGATAAACTATGTAACCAATATACATACATTTCTAGCACCTGACTAATTGTCGTGGGCGTTTCTCTAGCTTTCTAGCTAGTTTCACAACTGTAAAAAAATACTAGTTTTTCCTACTTTTTAAAGATTACCCTGTTTTTATCAAGGTCCACTGGCGCCGAACAGTAGAAATACGTAGATGGCGTTGAGGTGTGCGCAGAGAAAATTTTGAAAAAAATAGTTATTTGTATCCAGAGTCAAAATCGGATATAGCGAGAACAATTTTGATATTTTCTCGAAATATCCATTTAAAATTCAAATTATGTGCAATAATTTACCCTCATTTCGTCGCAAATTACTTGCTGGCAGGGCACCAAGTGGTTTATACGGCGTTTTTTTTCCGCGATAAAATCTTAGGAATTCAACCCTCAATCATAAAAAAGTTCCAGATAACTGAATATAAATTTGAAATTTTTGGGACCAAAGGCGCCGAGAGGTCAAGTTACATAAGGCTCGTTTGTCTTTATTTTTTCTCCCATCTTTTTCGTATTGTTCATCTATCGTCTGGCATTTGTTTGTTTGTCTACACAACGCTATGAAATTACATGTTTTCGAAAGGTGTTTCTTTTTTATTAGAGACAATGGGCAAGGACGATTTTTTTCAAGAAACGCTTTCATTGTGTGATTTATTTTTCAACCCTTCTACTGTCACTCGATTGTTTATGGTCAAGGACTGTCTCCTAATAAGTGTAACACCATAATTTGCCAAAGCTCTTTAAACAAAGATTTATTAGGCCGTATTCTATAGTTTCAACTGTTACAACTTTTTTGAATATAATATGCATTGTGTGATAAGTTTCATTTTGTGTTTTAATAAAAAAATATATATAGTGAATAATGTATATTAAAGTCATATTTTCTTTGTTACAGAACACATCGGTACTTCATAATGAAGATTACGTGATACCAACCTAATAAAAAACAATTTTCATTCTAAAGAACACAAGCAGCCAGTTAGTTAATTCATTTTAAAATTAGCGACAATTTTATTAAGTGCTTGCAAGTGAAATAACTATAAAGTAAAGTCCGGGTAGTGTTTTCGTAGCAATTACAAGAGGTAATTAGTGTATATGTGCGCGAAGGTGGGTCTGAGTGGTAAAATGACGAACATTACGCCGGAGACGAGGATCATGATGATGAGGTCTGATGGAAGAAATGGATACAGGAGACAGGTAATACTACCGTAATATTTATAAGTATTATTAATAGTTAGTAGTAAATATTAAATTGCGCCCTTTCGTTCAGTGGGTAGAGAATCTGACTGCTGAGCAGAGGTTCTGGGTTCGATTCCCACTTAGAACAAATATTTGGATGTAGAGCAGTGTATTCGTTATTTGTCTGTCTGTCTGCAGTATTTTGGTATAAATTGGTGCTCTATCAAATGTTAGCATAGTTTAAAATGAAAAATGTTATAATTATTGGTCATCCAAGGGAGCAGTAGACTGCGGGTGCTTCCTTCGTGTTATAGTGGTTTTATGAATAATATTAGCGCGATTTGTTTTGACCATTGTCCTTATATCAATGAACACACTATACTTATACAACTATAGCCATAAATAATTGTAATTAAATTTATTTCAATCATATCAATACTTAGAATTGACATAAAGATTCATATTTCCTTAACTAATGAAACGTTAGACACTCTTGATGCATAATCATCATTAATTCTCTAAGACTCATGTTATTTTGTCGCGACAGAAATCCGGTAACACATAATTGTGGAGAGTAGTACCGATTATACCGATTGTACTGTTACATGTAAATCCGACTCTACCCCCAGAGCTTTACGATTCAATTTCGGTTATTCAAATGACATAATTTATTTCTGTAAAGGATCATATCGTCGATATATTTGTGCGGTTATTACAACCTTATTGTTATGCTATTAAGGTTCAATATGGTTGTTGCAAATGTACGTTCGTAAAATATGATAGGAATATGAGGCAGTGTGTCGGACATTGACCCCCCCCGAAATGGTCGGTTCAATCGAGCTAACGCTTTAAAATAAAGTGCATAGTGATGTGATCGATGCACCGATCTTTATCGATAGATTTTTAAAATAATTAAAAAAAATCGACTTATTAAGTATAATGAATAATACTCTAGCAGAAATCAAACACGTCTTGATTCCAAACTATCCAGAGACTGCACTACGATACCTACGTTTTGTTTATTTATTACAGAAAAAAAATTGTAAGATAACAATTTACCACCAAACGTAACATCACGCCTGTAATCCCCGAAGGGGTAGGCAGAGGAGTGTAGTACACCCCCATATTTCACCAGTTACG
>DWUN01003840.1:0-11504 GCA_018249975.1 Passova gellias
TAGTAGATAATATGTCAACTTTAACGCAATTTACAACTCCGTAGTGTCCGCTAGTTCAAGCGTCCCATAGAATGTTCGAGAATCCAATTTGAAGTAAATTACGCAATAATATAACGGTAACTTACACAGAACAGAACCGGAAACCAGCGGCGGGTATACCGGTGGAATAATGTCAAAGTAACGTTAATTTTCGTAATTGGGTCCGAGAGAGGCGCCTAATTGAGCTATTTACGAATTTGTACATCAGACGCAAAGTACGGGATACCGTTTACTTTGTTCATTAGTTTATTTCACAGTGATTTAGTGCATGGCAAAATATAACAGTGAAACTTAGTTACGAGATATTATTAACATGTAGAGTCTTCGTCGAGGTCTCTGAACAGCTTTTAAAAGGGACAATAAATGTAGGCAAAAATCAATGTGAATCGCCTTATTTAGTTACTAGCTTTTGCCCCCGACTTCGTTCGCGTGGAATAGTGGCTTTAGGCAACATTTGGTGTGTTATTTCAAAATAAATTATGGCTTATATGTTGGCGAGGACTAACAGCTATATAACAAAAGAAGTTTCATCAAAATCCGTTCAGTAGTTTTTACGTTAAATCCGAACAACAGACAGACAGACAAAAATTTCATATTTAAATTTTTTGGCTTGTATTACTTATATGAAGACCTCTAGGCGTACTTTTTTTGTTTTCATTCAATGTATAGAATTGGACTCTTCTACAATTTTATTATATGTATAGATTGTATGTAAGCGTGCGTTAAAAAATACATTTGAACTGTAAATCTATTTAAAGCCAACTCGAAATGCGTCTTCACTCAATACAAAATAATAAAAAAAAATAGGTTCTACTCATTACACTTTGCACCTGGTTCATTTGGTTTTATGAAATTTAAGGAATCTATTATTATTCAAACAAATCCCGTCAACGACTTTCAATCCTTTTCCCATGATGTATAATCATCAATAATAATAATAACGTTCAATACAAGTACAAACATGACAACATCTTAACATAAACATGGAAAAATTGATGAATAAAATAAAAAATCACAACAACAAAAGAAAAAAAAATGGTACTTAAAAAAGGTAACAAGCGGACTGTACTTTCATACTTTTTTTAATACACATTATATTACATCAATACTTAAATCATAGTATGTCTTCTACGACTTGCTTAATCACGCAGAATACGGTTAGCAGTGAAAACAGAAATTAAAACTATTACGATGTTTAATTTCAAAACAACTTTAGATTGCTAATTTGCTATTATTGTACATTTCATAGTCCAGATATATAACAAAAAGTCCTTCTCAGACTGCATTCAAATGCATATTCAACTTAGTGGCATGAAAAATTGACCGCTCTTCATACATCTACTAGGATGCACGATCTGTAGAACTGAGGAATGAAAACAAAAAAAGCTAAGGATAGAATGCCGTTGAAAATAAAGACGAAAACTACACAAATAGCAAATTATAGAATAGGCTGACAATCTTTTTAATTAAATATTTCATCAAAACACACTATTAACAGTTTTACAAAGATTTCATTCCATCAGCGTCCTTTTGTTTAAGCCAATTTACATACAATATATTTATCAATGCCAGCGCTGGTCGGTTTGAACCCCGACCCATTTCAGACCCTTTCAGTTCAACCCCTAATCGGCTCCGACAATCGGTTATTAATAAATTACACAAAGTCCAAAACGAAGACCCTAATACGTATGTACCTATATAGGTGGTGATCAATGACCTTCTGCTGTTGTCAGTCACCAGTGAGCGTGCTCTGTCTTAGTAGAGATCAACTAAGGCTTAGTTGATCTTAGTTACTAAGCGAATATCAACATGACATACTAACAACGTGAGGAAACCTGCAAACCTTAGGGATGTTATACATTATATAATATTCTCTGTGCCAGGCCAGCGTGGTAGACTATGGCCTAAAACCCTCTTACTATGACAGGAGACGCGGTCCAGCAGTAGAGCAATAAAATGGTCGAAAAAAATAAAATAAACAAATGATAATAAAAAATAAAATGACAGAGTCTGGAGGGTCTTAACAGACGCGTTGCAGCGATGACGGAAAAGACCAGTTCTTTCGGAAAAGCCCTTGAGTCTCACCTAAATTTTCATGACAGATAGCCCGTCTCGCATGGCATAAGTTGACAAAGTATTGATATCCTCTCTTGTATCTGCTCAACATCATGCAGACTGGCTCCATGTCGTCTTCGGGAAGGTCGCCGCACACTTGGTCGCAGGCATCCAAGTACCAATGACTGTTTCTGACTTGTTTTGAATGTCCAGTCTTTGTTTCTTCCGTGACAGTTACAATCAAAACGACTGCTGCACTAATGTACACGATAAACATTTTTTTCTAACTTTGTTCTGGAATTGTTTAAGGACAATTTTCAAGGAAAGACCGAATAGGGTTTTTCTAGCCTTGCGCGGTCTATTATAGAAAGCATCTACGTTTTCCGCCAGCTAGCACTGTTCCGAACGTAAGGCTAAGAAAATAATACATGAGGTCCAAATGACGATTTAAACTAAACGAGCACTTAACATTGTCATATGTATACAGCGTACCCTTACTGCTGTAGTTTATACTGAATTGAAAAGTAATACTTTTATTATATCTCGTGGAATAATCAACAAATTAATGTACGACAATTGAAATTTTAATAATTTCAGAAAATACGAACATTTGCGGCGAAAAACAATAGGTTTTCGTATTAAGAAAGTGCCGTATGTTAGTAGCCGGAATAAATGATTTTTTTTTTATTTTAAAATGTGTTATTTAATAACATCTGCACAACAACAACTAGTTGGAAACATTAAATATTTATAACACAATAATTCAGGCTGAGAAATGCGTTATTGTATTAACTTTTACGACCGTGCCGTATCGCAGAAAACAATGGAAATAGATACTAATATTATAAATCTGGAAGTATGTTTTTTTGTCTTTTTTGATGATGATAACTTTAATCCGTTAACACGTTTCACCAATTAATTTGCATCAGTACCAGCTCGTAGGTAACCACGGTGCCTGTGATCTGGAAATAACAATTAATTTTATTTTTAGTTAATATAACTTAAGTTATATTAATGTTCAGTGTCGTTGGATATTGTAATGTGATATAACTTAACTTGATGTTAATTTTAATACAACCAGTAGTTGTGGAAAACCACAACCAAAGCTTTGTTTTATTACGCCCATTTTATTTCATTGATATGTTACTATGTATTTTTGGACCAACGCTGCTTAACGTAAAAATCATCACGTAAGAAAAAAGCGTTATGCCTCTCCATTGCTCCATTTCTCTCGTGCGAGTATCGAGATTCGAACAGATGAGTATTGTGCGTGGCTTGTTGTATAACCTTAATATTGCACATGTAGAAATTTTGTTTAAACTTGTTATTAAAGTAGGAAACAATTAACCGTTACGAGGTTCATTCTTGACAAGGGTCCGACCGCATACATATTTAATTTTTAATATTGTACTTAATTTTTGTATATATGAATTTGTTAAAAGAAAGAAAGAAATATAGCGTTTATTCTCGGGCTTTGTTTGCCCCAAAGTAATACACACATTAAGCTTTAAAAATAGTAAAGAATAAAAACAGACTTAAATTAAAATGAAATAATATTAGAACTATACTCACAGCAAGTGCCGACTGTTTGGTGACGTAGAAGAAGTTCATTCCACTCAAGGCAACCGTGTCACCATACATGAGATCGATGAACCTTTGTACCTTAATAAAGATAACACAATTTATCGGAAAGGAATCTTATTCGCGTTATCTTTCTATACAAAAACTAATCTATACTAATAATATAAAGCTGAAGAGTGTTTGATTGTTTGAACGCGCTAATCTCAGGAAATATTGGTCCAATTTGAAAAATTTTTTCAGTGCTTTCAGTGCAGTTAGATAGCTCATTTATCGAGGAAGGTTTTAGGCTATATAACATCACGCTACGATAAATAGGAGAGGAGCAGCAATAAAAAATAATTTATAAGGCAGAACAACGTTTGCCAGGTCAGCTAGTAATTAATATGTGTAAGATGCCTTTCCAGGAACGTGGATATCGAATCTACTGTGATACTATTTTCTAACCTTACCAATCCGATTCCGGATCCGATCCAATTCTAAGCCTACTTATCTCCGCAATTGATCAGCGTAGTAGACTATGATCTAAATGACTCTATATGTACTCCTCTCATAGTGAGATTATTGTAGTATTTTTATACATATAATTTTTTGTTACATATAAAAATATATGAAGTTAAATAAATAAAATGAAACAAAAAAGAAAAATTAATAAACAAAATAAAAAGCTATCAACTCTTATGCTTGCTTAAGGCCCGCATAGAAATGCAGTGTTTCCACTTTGAGCAGAAAAAAAATCTTTAAATAATAATTTAAAAAATATATATTAGTTACCTCATCGCAATATGCTGCTGACGGTACATTGAACAGTGTGGAGGCAGCGCTCAAGGAAGCTGTATTCACTTTGGCCGCAACGAGACATACTGCTAAGGTTCTGATTATGGCGGATGCAATAGCATAAGTCAAGTATATAACATGCTCGGAACCTGTTGCCATCCTGGAAGAAATTAATCAATAATAAAAAGACACATTTTTAAAATAATCCAGGCAGCATATATACTTACAGGTAAATAATATAATTGACTGACATAAGAACTATATGTACTATATATTATAATCGTCTGTCTATGTAATCGTCTCTAATTTAATTTTTACTTTAATTGTATTTTTAAACTCGTATAACAATGGAATTCTATTTTATAATAAGTTAATTTAAACTTATTTTAACAAAAATAACACTACCATATTTTAGTCATTGTTAACCGACTTCTTTTAATAATTTAATTTCCTATATAGTACATTTTGTGACACTAATTTTATTGACTCGCAAGGCTTTGATTTACCTAATGCTGTATTTTGGACATTTCATTAAATAAATAATGAGTATATTTAATTCGATAAGTGGGCTAGTAATGGATTACTGCCGAAAAGTCAACAAAATTACTCACTAACCCCCTAAAGAGATGATCTTAGTAGTTAATATGATCAGATCAGAAAGCATTAAGTCCACGGGTCGGAGAGCCCGGTAAAATATTTACTTAAGCAGTAGTTGGAAATCCTGGAAACCTATTTCGGTCACTTTGATGTTTGTCGGCGGCTAAAAGCCTTATTACGACAAAGTCCAAACCATCCGTTTTCTGTTGGAAAAGTAATACCAAATAGCTTATTAATTACCGTACCACGAACATGTCTTGTAAAACAATTCAGGTTTTGGTTGCATTATTAAACCACTTTCAAATACTAAAAGTATAAAGAGAGATTTTTAAGACCAAGCAAAAAGTACTAAATTACCTATAACAATACAATCTATTAGGTTAAGTTAATATATTCATAAGCGTTGTAAATGAATGCAATATTTATCAACATACCCATTGGCATGGTCGGGACATACGAGTATATCACCTAGGATCCCATTCTTCATTCTTACCCCATTTCTGTAATGTAATATGTAAAACAAATAAGATAAGATAAGATAGAAAAAGATATCATAAAACTTTTCTTTATAGCTGTAATAATCGCATTGTTATTTAATACACTCAATGATTTTGTATATATATATGTATTCAATGAATACTGTACATAATGAGGTTCATTTCCGAATTAATGGGATTTAACACTACCAGAGGGTAGTCGCAGTTTCGTAATAGCAAAGACGTTAGACGTATTGCATGTTCTTTGATAGTAATGACCCATAGTTATTTGCTGGCAGAAAATAATCCGGTAATGAAGCTTCGCAGCGAAATCTTAGACTTACAATGACAAACTGGTAGGAGACGATCACGTATTTCAGTACAAACTACTGTATTGATTATCAAAATTCCATTGTTTTAGTACTACATACACATTTTTAGATGTCCCAAATGCGAATAGGTATAAATAAAATCTCAAATCTCTCAGATATCAATTATTTTGTTGCTGCAACGGAAACGGAATTGTTTTTGTAACTTAAGTTAAATTATAGGCAATATTTACGCAAGCACATAGAATAGCTGCAGGCACACGTAGAAGAAGTTGCTAGCGAAACTGGCAAAAACAATGCCGTTGATAGCGTCGTCGAAGACCTGGATCAAGTTCGTAGCTCTGCAGTAGTCCTCTCGTAACGACTTCCAGAATACAGCTGGTAGGGACTGGAAAAGGGTTTGGTGGGCTTTAAAAAATGTCTAAGGATTATTTAATCGTTAGATATTTAATTTGTTCCTTCTTTTTATTAAGAAAGAAAGAAGGAAAGAAAACATTTATTACGGCTAAAAAAATAAATGCCCATCTACAAAAACAACAAAAAAATGCACAAACGTGTATAAAGGTAAAATTAAAAATTAAATTTTTTTGTCAAAGTTGACAAAACGTTAGGAAAGTCTTTCAAATACATAGTTTATTTTCATAAAACGCAGTACTAAATTTAAAAAGTGAAATGGAGATTTCGTAAAATTATTTCGAAACAATAATATGTAGGTGGAGAACTAGAGAACAGTATTCGAGGTGCTTAATGAAAACGAAAAAGAATCACTGTTGCGAGATGCAAAAAAAAAACTTGGGGAAACGCCAAGATAAAGCGGCCGCTACCATTTTCAGTGTAATTAGAAAAAAAAACCATCTCTATGCTAGATGCGAGTCGGAAGAGCGAGGTTACTTTTCGTCTTTCCATTTAAATAACAGGTTTTTTTTCTTTCATCCCAAATTATTGAGGTCCGTTGAAAACGTTGGCGAAATTTTCAATTTACTCCCAAACTGAATGCGTAAAGACGGTGATTGGGCGTTTTGGGTCTTCAAAAAAAGCAGCCACAAAATTACGTTTAATTATTCAATTTAAAATATTCCGACCGCGATTTAAATTGAACATCGAAAAACGGTTTTTGTCGCACACACAGACAAAAAATATTTTTACCTTTATCGAGTCGGTGGTGCGATTGGCATTCGAACTTAGAACGGAAAATCAATTGATGTTGAAAATTTTCTTCCCTTTACGCGGATTATTGTTTTAAAAGCTTTTATTTAAAGTTTGCCATAGATAGAATTGTTTTTATACAAATATTTTTATACAAAATATTTTATTTTATTTATATAATTTACTATCAAAGCTGTACAGGTGAGTTGTAAATTACCAAATATATACATACAAGAGTTACCTGTCCGTCTGCTTTTAGGATTTTTTCGTTAATCTGTTCCAATATCGACGATAAATACAAACCCATGCAGATAACGAATAAATTCGAATAACTCCATATTAACATAGACAAAAAGAGGATTATCTGTGAAATAACAAAAAGATATTATACTGAATATAAAAAAGTACACCAAGCAGTTGCAAACGAAATACATAGTATTCACCGCCCACATAATGTTACATTAACTTTAATAAACATAAATTAAATTATATATATACATATGTATAATGTTTTATTGTGTATAAAAATAGTTTACAATACAGACAGAAATTAATAGAAGCAGCTAGGTACCTGTAACAAATAACCAAAAAATCTATGATAGGGTACACCGATGTCAAAGATCCAGGCAAAGCTTCCTGTTACATACATTTCATAAATATAACCTTCCACTGAACATTCCAGTATATAACCGAATATCGCTACTAACGACAGCATGTGTTCCACTGAAAGAACAATGAAAAATAATGTGACACAACTTCCTGTTTAGGGTTAGGCATGCACGCACGCACGCACGCACGCACGCACGCAAGCACGCACGCAAGCACGCACGCACGCACGCACGTATCCATGCACACACAGACCTGTACATTAGCGGTGTACCTACCGCTATTTGGCTTATATAGAATATGACTTTTGACTTTTATGCATTTGGTTAAACACCAGCAAACAGACATATAAACACAGTCGAATGGACTTTGTTTTATGCTATATATTGCAAATAATTATGTATAATTAGATTTTTATTATCTATCGCGGCTATCATGCTTACTTGGTTGACATTATTTCGAGCGGGACGAAGCATTTCATCAAATCAAATCTCTAGCTAATCATGCTACACCCTATACTGTGACAATGCAAATACATAGAAAATATGTACTTAATACTTACCTACGACAACAATGATATAAACAATTGAGGCGCTATAACACTTCAGTTTAATGTACGGATCAATATATTCATCTAGGCGCGCTTCAAACAAGTGAATCATTAATGAAGGCCATTTTACAGCCAACTGTACGAAGAGATAACAGGTGGCGAAGGTTGATAGATAGAAGCTGAAATTATCTAAAAGAAAGGGACGATTGCAAGACAATTCATGTATATACTATACTGACAGATATAACAATACTGTCTGTCTGTCTGTCAGTATATATATATATATATATATATACAGACAGCAATAGGTTCGTAAGCGAATTATAGCGGACTAATAACAAAATTTGTGTACAAGACACAAATGCAAGAACATTTATATATTATGTATATTATACTACACTGACAGATATATGACTATACTATACTGTCAACATATATCGGCAGAAGTCGATTTGCAAGCGAATAATAGCGAACTATTGACACAGATTATGTGTACAAAGCGCACAAATATTTATTGGAAAATGTACCACAGTTATTATTCCTTTACCAACTCATATTAAAAGTCTCCAAAACTAAATTTTAACTGAGACCACTTTAGAACAGACAACAATCTTGTACGTAATCTTATTTTGGATTGGTTGCAATTCAAAATTGATTCCAGAATATTCTAAACGTCATTAACAATAATCGATTCTTGTAAAAACCGTTAATGCTATTACCGGTCAATGGGATGGACCTTTACAAAATCGTAAAATACTTCCGCTTACATAATTAACTGCCCGTTTCAGCTATACCTATTTACTTCCTGCTCAATTATATTGAGTTTAATAAGATATTAAAAGGTAAAATAATTATTAACTGAGATGCCTTATACGAAACAGCCTTCTGTAAAACGTTTATATTACTTTTATAATACGGAAGTATCGCTGTATGTCTGTCAGGAGTGATTATGTTCTAATTTTGTAGAGCAATAGTTCGAATCAAAATTTTGAGCTTGAAATTGAAACGAACCAAGCTATCACTACTATAGCAGAAAATAGTTTATATTACATATTCACACACACATGCACACACGAACACCTACTCGCTAATATATTAACAACTAGCTTTTTCCCACGACTTCGTCCGCGTGGAATAGTGACTTTGGGCAGCATTTGAAGTATTTTAAAATAAATTATAGCCGAGGTCTAATAGCTATATAACAAAAAAACTTTCATCAAAATCCGTCCTATAGTTTTTGCGTGAAAGCCGGACAAAAAACAGACAGACAAAAATTTCAAAATGATTATTTTGGGTTGTGTTACTTATATGAAGACCCATAGAAGTAGTTTTTTTAGTTTTTGTTCAATGTACAGAACTGAACCTTTCTACAGTTTTATTATATGTATAGATTAATAAATGAGTTAAAATATAATTTTCATTAATTGTTTATAAACTATGGAAGCGTCAAGGCTTCGACTACTACAGGCACTTTGTACCTACTTTATGAAGAACATAAAGCATTTATTATTATTCAATATATTGTACTCACTGAGCTTAAATATCAGTAATGGTTCCTTTAGCAGTGCATATGTACATAACGCGGCTGAAGCACCCTGAATAAGGCACATTAATAAACTGTAGAAGAAACGCTACGAAATGTAGTTAAAGCTGTAAAAAATGTTAGGTTAGTTTCGTCATAAATGGATCCAAATATAGCTTAAATAGTATTACAATTTGTATAGAGTAGAAATTGTACGCGGAAACCAAAAATATATACTTAAAACACCGTACAAATATGTTACATTAAATTTAAAAAAATCATTGTTTCCGTTCATATGTATTGTCCATGTCAAATAAAAAGTCCAAGGAAATGTTAGATAGGAATTGTCCCAAAAAATAAGCGGCTCATTGGTATTAAATTACACCTTAACCAATACTAAGCTCATTTTTAAAATATCCCAAGTATGTATTTACAAATATATATGTGTGTGTAAGATTATATGTATGTCGTTCATCATCTGTCCGTTTTTGGCCGTGTGTGAAGGAATCCAAGATATTAAATTCAAATATTAAATATGAACATAGTATTACTTATGATATAAGTGTATATTTTTAGCGCGTGATTGTAACTATGTCAATGTTTGTCAAAGCTTACAAAACCTCAACCTCATTTTAGTAACAGCCATTTCATGCAGCCCCGTTATTGGGTATAAACCCAGCAATTGGCCTAATAGCAGCATAACTTTCGTGGCATCTTGAAATGCTTCATATCCGGTTCGGTATTGACGACTCAACTCGTCTTCGCTTTTAACATCTGTAAATTTAAATGCAAATGTAACGAAACATTTGCCACCGGATACGTGCCAGACAAATTACATAAAAAAAAACTACCCACCTTTTTTATATAACGTTTCTGATTTGATAATTGATCTGTCATCCAAAAACTTCGATGCCGACAGACTGTAACAATTATAAACCTTGTTTTTTTTTGTGTTATGTTGGTATATATCTCGTTTGTTTTCATAAAGAATAAATTCTTTAAATACGTTTAGAAAAAGCTATTATGTACCACCTCTCTTGCTAAAACCTAAGATAAGCTGGCTAACAGCAAAACGCTCCTGAGCAATATACATACGTATACCGTAGTCCGGTTGTCTATTATAGCAGAAATATTATATTAATATAGCAGAAATAAAATCGATTCGAATATTGATTGATATATGAATTTACTTTTAAATATTCACATACCTTTCATCTAAAACATCTCTTCTGACAGACACTGCATTGAAGTTCATATTCTCCAGATCCTTGTATAGACGAGAAACGGATCTTCCTGTACCAAATGAAAATACGAAGATTATAAAATAATAAAAATACGAAGATTATAAAATAATAAAAATACGAAGATTATAAAGATATGTTAAAAAATAAAACAATTGTAGAGGCGACGTATAGTATTAATTCACTTCTATAAACGGATTTGGAAACGCAATTAAGTAGACTTGGCTTAGTTAGAGCTCAATAAAACAAGGTCGGGCACGTCGCTTCGGTGCGGATTTTCAGGGTACTGAGAAAAAATGAGGCGATTGCAAAAAGATCACTTTGAAGTCGTATTTACTTTTGACTTCCGCTTCCTCGACGTGAATATTAACGGGCCTTGGATCTACCATTTGATCGCATACACATCTACGGACCGATGACAAATGAACGTAAGGCTGTGCCACCATCATTTACATGCATAGTTAAAAGGCTGAATAATTGAATAGCGTGTCAAGTAACTTTTCTTTTACTTTATGATTTAGTTAACTTACATAAATAAAATTCGTAAACGCACATAACCGGTTATGTGATTTACTTAAGAATGTTTGT
>DWUN01003841.1:0-11501 GCA_018249975.1 Passova gellias
CTCTGAGTCACTACTAGAAATTCTAAATTAGAAAAATTCCAGCAGTACCCAACCCGGGATTTGAACCCAGGACCTCCTGATCGGCAGTCGCGCTAGCAACCGTACAACCAACGAGGCAGTCTATATTTGAGTGTAATAAAAAATATGTAAGTAGCATATAGCACGTATAATATATCTGGGTCATTATCAGATGTTCAGTTATCACAACACAACCAATTAACTGACGAATCTGGAACCAGATAGCCGTATATGGAATTATTCCTATTATTATTATTATTATTATTAATCTGCGTAGTACGGAACACCGTTAACGAGCCCGATTCGGACTGGATTCGTTATTTTTTTGTAAAATAACCGCAGAACAGACGGGCCCGCGAAGTAATCAGCCCGCCTGCTCGCTGTTGCGTGATTCTCTGATTCTCAACAGATTGTCTTTGAAATTGCTCTCGTGTAAAAAGTACCGATGTGAGTATTTTTTTCTATGTGACGCGAGCAGCAAACGAACTCAGCATTATAATAACTTAAGTGCTATGATTTCTATAGGGGTAGACAGATATTGAAATTCCACTGATTACGCTCCTGACAGATTTCTTTCGTCACGTCTAAGCTAGTCAAAGTCACGCCCGCTCCTCTTGTCACTCTTGCAAGTCTCTTAGGTTCTTCTTTTATCCAGAAACAAAAGCAGCTTCATGACACTCGGCAACTGTGAGCGGTAGGTGGCGTACGCGGACGCATCTCCGAGGGTATTAAAAGCGAGCAATAAAATCTCAAAGTGTTAACCTCAAAAGAGTACCAGGGTGGATCCGTAACCGCAGCGGCTTCACGAGCGCGTGCATATCGTAAGCCGGAATAGAAACTATTTTTAGTATCGAAATTCGGGCCGCGTCGTGGCGCCGACTGAGCTTAAAAAACCTAATAATTAACATACAAACTGCCAATAGAATGTAAAGAAGGCCAGCTCGTACGAAGGTCGCAAAAGCTGTAGATGAGGTCTACGCGGCGCCGAGCTACTTGCGCATTTATCTCTCTCCGCTAAGGTTGAAAGCATTTTAACGGTTCGCTGATGTGATGTCGACCTTAGAAGCGTATTGTACGAGTTTAGAAGGTTGTTATATGTTTATCTTTTGGCTAGCGGAACCTTCGCGTATGATATATGTGTCTGCGTTTGGTTGCGTTAAATGTTCGTCGGAACCTATTTATGCATGCGGAGGTGTGGGGTTCGATTACATCTAAACAAATTTTGTTAATCAACTTAAGTTATTTTATGGTTATGGACATGAAAACTTGTCAATTTATTTAATGTTTTTTGTATAACAGGTTCAGGCTAAGACGGGGGCAATGGTCGATGCTGAAAGCCAAAAATTTTGTTAATAGTTACTAGATTTTATGGGAGTATCAGAGCGTAGTAAATATTTTTAACGTTTTGAACAAACCATAACTAGGTGAATAGATACATAATTAATTAAACTGAAAAGTGAAACCTGATACTTCTAAAAAAGGTACTCTTTGTAATATAGGTAATACATTATGTCTGTTAAGGCTCGTTTTTATATATTTTGCGAGACGCGGAAACTCATAAATACAAAACCGGTATTGTCCAAAACGGGCGAGCTCACGCGAAGACTGCCGATAGCCCTGGGGTGTCGTAAGCCCATGTTTAGTAAATTAACTTCATTTACATATACATATGTACATGGCTATATTAATTGTATAAAGTTTTTTGTTTGTATTTCTGAACGGACTCAACTAAAGGTCTATTCAACGGATTTCTAGAATAGTTTACAAAATATTCCTTACGAGGTCATAGATATTGTTTGACTTATTAAATAGATGAAATGCCTTGTAACACAAACAATTTTATGTTGTTGCTATAGATATTTCGTTGTAAGTTATCAAATATGTATTGACATAAGGTTTTAGACACGAATTGAGTTGTGAAATTGACTGGTGTTCCCATTTACGGATATATTGTTACCATAAATCCAGCGTTGGACTCCAAGCAAGTGTCCTTGCGTTTGAATTAGCATTAACAGCATTATTCTATATTAAACATGTCTATATAAGTATTACATCGTATAAGTATATATGTACGTTTATCAGCTATCTGCTTACCATAACACAGGCATTAAATTTTCTAATTTGGAATCATATAGTCGCGTGTGGAATCGTCCCCAGTTATTATTATTATTCCTGTTATTTATAAGTCCTTTTTTTATCGATCTCAGTTCACTTTACTTCAGACTTCAGGTGGTTCTTTTCCACGAACACATCGGCCACTGATCACTAAGTCTACTACTCTGCTATACTATAACAGTATAGAACCCTGAAATACTGGAGTAGGGCTCGCGCTTTTGACGGAGAGGTCGGTGACTTTTTAGTTTCATGGATATTAAGAGTTAAATTGTAATTTTCTTATGTCCTATACTTAAATTTCGTTGAAGATAGAAACTGGAGGCATCGTTCGTCCATGATGTCCTGGTCGAAGCGTTACCACCGCATGTAGTTTAAGACGTGTTCCTGGACTCTGGACGAAATCTGTGTAAGATTTCAGCTATATCGTTTACCACATCATCTGGTCAGATGCGGTGTGATGCTATCCTACAAAAGAAAGTTCTCTGCGACGGACATAGAGCTTGAACTCCATTGCCTTAGTTCTCTCGTTGCGATAATCTCGATTGACACATTCGGTGCATATAAAGTATGGGCAGAGACACGAGTACATGCCGGGCGAATCGACAGATACAATATAACACGGCCCCGTTCATGCTTTCCACCTAGCTACAGCGCTACGTGCGCGGGCTGCATCGCGATGGGCCATTGTTTACACCCCGGCTACACCGCCACGCCCGCCTACAGAATATACAGGTGCTCACTCCGGGAGCCGGCGAACCTATTGTGCGTCTCTTAGCTTTTATAATGAGCAACAGCAATTGTAAAATATAAAGTCGTTACGAGCTAAACGCAATTGACAATCCAATTTTTACAGTTGGTGAGTTGCAATAAGTTTGAAACTTGTTAAATGTTTCAGTTCTTATATAAGGTTTATGGAACGAATATTATTACAGATCTTGCCTGATCTAAATTCATCCTCGATTTGAGATGTTTTCAATTCGTTAATTATACAAAAAAACACTTTTTCCTTTTAAAAGTTATGGATCGCTTAACATTATTATTTTAAGATGATTTAAGTTTATCTACGTAAGCTTTGTATTGAAATAAAGCAGTAAAATATTGTTACAAATAAATACCAATATATTTTAAATAACGAAATTTTGGCTTCCTACACTTTGTAAACTCGTCGGCGACATGCAAGTAATCAAAATCAATTCAAAACGCGCAGCAAAAAGAAAGGGATTTTCTTGGCGGTCTCCCGGTCTACGCGGCTATACTTAGGGACGAACGCGGCTGGAATATAGACGGACCTAGATGTCGGCTTGTGGATTAAATAAAATGATTATCGATCAATTATGCGTACCGCCGCTTCGTTTCGTAAGGCCGCGTCCACGCCGACTCCGTAATGAGGATTAAGCTAACTATTTATATAAAATTTACATATAAATATGTCAGCGCTCCATTACACGGCTCGGTCCTCGGTACGGACGGACGGACAACGGCAGGGCTCGGCGTATCGGTCGGACGGTACAATGGTCGCTAATTACCATGCGCTGGCCATAGTCACAGGTAGCGGTACAATATGTCTATGGACAGACAACAAAGATTACATAATCATTTTATATCTTTCAATAACAATTGAAATTATATTGTTTGTTGTCTGTAGAAATATGAGCACCGATTGTTATTCTATGTATGGTGTTAAGAATGCCTGGTGGTATGAGGTAAATAGACCAGAAACTGAAATCCAACATAGTAGGAACCTCGCAGTACAAGTATTCAAATATTTTTAACTAAAATGATATATCGATTACATTTGCGTTGCCTGACCGGGTATCGAACCTAGAGCCCTTACCACATGGATCGGGATGGGAGCTACTATTTCAATTTATTGTTCTCTTTTTTATTATTATTCCTTTTATATTAATGATTTATTCGTAATAAAATTAAAAACAGATCATATTTTTGTTGTTCTAATTTTTCAAGGAAGTATTTATTGAAACAATACGTAACGAAATAAGCGCAATCGCAGTTCAAAGCGAGTGCTATCCGTGTAGGGACGGTCTCATCGGAGTAAACAAAGCAGTTAGCATATGTAATGCGAGTTATTGTTATATTTGCTCGACCGGTTCTACCATGTTGTGCTATTAGGACGATTGTCCACTTGCCGACCTTCGGAAAAATATTTAAAACAATTCTTAATAATGTATAAGACGGCAGCCTTATGACCTTTATTTTGTAGCAAAGGTTTATTTCACAACTAAAGTTGTAATGGTGTTACAGTACAATTTTCGTCACATTTCTGAATTTACTCCTTCGGTATAGTGGTTAGAGATTCGAATGCTAAATCGGAGGTCGTGGGTTCGATTCACAGCCAGCACAAACCTGTTATGTGATGAGCCGATTTGTTTCTGTATCTGGACGTAAATTTAAAATATCTATATAAGTATTACATAGTACATATGTTAATCAGCTATCCGGTTACGGTAACACAGACCTTAAATTACCACATTTGGATTCAGATAAGGGAGTATCGCATTGTGCCTATTATTGTTATTACTATTAAACAGTCAATTCCGACTATCGTTAGGTAAGCTTTGTTGCGGTACCGACCCATTCCCAGTAGTGGAACGCGAAAATGGACACAGCCATCCTAGCGTTCGTCGTGCGCGAGATTTATATAACTTACAATATCGAGGAGTATCGAAGCCGCAGTGAAAAATTAGTCGAGAGTGTGCAGCCGTCCTTATCGGACAGACTAGTATCGCAGCATCCGCGGACGGCGAGCGAGCACTGCCCGCCTCAATAAACAACTGGGTTAAGGAAATATGAAAAAATGAACTTTTGCATTATTCAAATCATCTTATGTATATCCATTTTTATTAATAACATGTTCTGTTCAAATATTCACGCAACAATATCCGTTCAGGGACGACTCACTCCAAATGTCTCTTGTCTGGTGAGTAGCGGTTATATAAAACGAGTTATCAAAATGTACCATTAATAGTCGTAATCTTGGGATATATCGCATATGTATTTCTCATCCCAAACTACGTCATGAGATAGGCTATTAGGCTAGGAGGTAATATCTGAACAATTAGCTTTTATTTAGTTTGTATGCGGAGAGACCGATACGATGTCGATGTAAAATTAAGAAGAGCCGAGCCATCTAAGTTTTTTTTTTTAATAGCCTATGTCGTGTCACACTGCCGGGCAAAGGCCTCACCTCTGTTGCGCCATATATTGCGATCGGTCGCTATTGCAGGCCAATGTCTAAAAAATTGTCAAGTTAGTCTCGCCAACGTTTGCGAAGCCTGCCTTGATGACGACGGCCATTTTCCGGGGTAAAGTCGGTTGCCAATTTCGCCCATCTAATAAATAATAATAATATCTTGCGTCACCCTCACACGCAGCGATCTGATCCTAATCTAAGCACAGTCTGTGCTATGGTGACCGGATAGCTGATAAACTAAATATAAACAAATAATACTTATATAGATATTTTTATTACACGCAGACTCAGAACAAACAAAAGTTTGTCCTGGGTAGGAGCCGAATCCACGACCTCCGGTTTAGCGATCTGTGTCTCCCACTACACCAAGATGCCAGTCAAGTTTGTCTAGACGTACCACTAAGTTATTATGTTCAATGATTTTCAATTATCAAGCAAACTAATTATAAAAACTTTCACGGAGACAGTACCTAATATTTGAATCGCTTACGTAAAAATAGTCCCTTAATATTCTATTACGGTGTAACAGCGGTCATACGCCGTACGGAGTGCCGTCTCTTAGGCGAAGCGTTTTATTGCCGCTGGTTTTGATTAAAAACTGTTGACTTGTGTGCCAGCATGGGCCACGGGGCCACGGCTCAACAAACATCGGCGGCTCGACTTTCCAAAATGGCCACCTCCAGCCGTGTTTATTTTGGTGTTAGAAGTCGGCAGCTTTTACACCGTAGTGTAAAGTTTATTAACACATTCAATAATTGTGTATGAAAAGAGTGATGAATGTACATAGTACAAGGTTATCGAGTCTGTAAGCATAGAGATATTAGGCACTCGGTGCTCTCTGCCTGCCCCTTAAGGTATCACGCGTGATGGCATAACAATAATAATTGAACTAACCTACTCGAATTCATGTTTCATCATAAGTATCGTCTAAGTTAAATATTTTTTTTGTTAATAACGTGTAAGTCTCGCCGAGCGAAGCGCCGCGCCTGGTATGTTACAGTGCGGTGTGACAGCCGGCCCAGTTAACGAGACATCCGTATTTTTGGTAGTCGTTGACGTTAATAGCTTGATTTATTTATATTTATGTTTCCTTACGTTTTTTTCGAACGCTGACCGCCTTCGAAGCCCGCGGCCCGCGCCCTCCCGCCACGGGGCTGATTAAAACATTCTATGTTATGTGGTCATCTCACATCGTATTAAACAGCGTTACGATAATGAACTGATAAATAGGAGTAATGACTGCAGCTTGTGATGGAATAAAAAAATATTCTTTACTTCAACAGGCTCTTGCGTAAGGCGATCGTATTACGATAACACTTATACTCCATTATTATCATTATTGCTAGACCCAGATACGGGATAAATATTCTTATGCATCACACGATTTGTCTGGATTTGATTCGAACCGACGTCAGCGCCCTAACGGCCGGGGTCATCGACCTTTGGACTACCAAATAAACGAAATAAGGCCTCGACATAAACGAAAGGATCTTAATTAAAGTTAACTGATCATAACAATAATACGAATAGTAATAATACTACCTGGGATTATTCTACACGGCTATCTGATTTCACATCAGACAATTGAATGCCAGTTCTATGGTAAGCGGACAGACGATAAACATACAGATACACATACTTAATAATACTTATCTAGATATTTTTATTACACTCAGCCACGGACCGAACATACTAACATAAAAGATTTGTCCCGTTTGGGAATCGCACTGACGACCTTCGGTCTAGCGTTCGACTCTCGAACTACTAGATTAAGTAGTAATATAATGAAGTGGTTTTAAGCTATTGTAGAACATGACTAGCTCACACCCGTACGACAAGTATCTCGAAATACACGTCGCACCGAACAATGGCTGTCGCATTGGCTAGGGAGCCATTGTAATAATTAACAATTAGCGCTACACGTTGATTTATCTAATTGGTATGAGCATAATTTATCTCGTACCGTGTAATACAGCTAATTGGTGACTACAGCCGACGATTAGGTATGGATCATTATAATAAACCTCTAATCGGGCGAGTTGTAGTCAAACTTAAGCTGTATCAAAATAAAAAGATGTCTACTCTAATATTGTAAAGAGGATAAATTTGTTTGTTTCTATTGAATAAACTCAAAACTACTGAACCGGTGTTAAACAATCCCTCACCGATAGAAAGCTACGTTATCGGCGAGTAACATATTTTATTTAAAAACATATTAGGGATGCTTACGAAAATTACAATAATGTAAACCAAGGGAGTGAATTTTGCCTTTATAGGCTAATTTTAACTGATAAATTCACTTTTAAAAGTCAGTTTTCGTCGTGCGCCGGGAGAACCAGGCGGTTGGTCGTTTGTTTGAAGGGCAACATATAGGCTGTAGTGCTATAATTACCGTGGGAGGAAGACCAGGTCGAGGGGCGAAAGAAGTTTGTCAAGATTGTAGCCGATTGAACCTCAATGTACCTCTCGGCTTCCTTTTAAAGGCGCCTCACTCGGTTTTATCTTCGTCATCTTCTAGACTATAATTCGGTTTGTGTGTGAATTTCTATATTGATATTTTCGCAATTTCCGTTAAGAGGCGCCTTTATATTTTACGAAACAGCTCGAGCCACATAAAGGAGCCAACACATTACGTCACGAGCGCGACTCGCAAGCGATTGAACACGCTGTTCCGTTTGCGAAAACATTAGAACGCCGTGAACAATCTTGACAGATGTCGTAACGCGTGCCTATGTAATTATTTGTCGTGTCTTATATAATAGAGCGAACTGTGACGCAGCATGCTCATGGACCAGTGGCGGCCGATGTCTTCGAACCACTGCGTGTCACAAAACCATCATTATAGAGTGATATACACACTCGCTGAAAAAAGAAACATACGATCAAAACACCGAATTAACTAACGGAAATAAATCGACATTGATTCACTCTTTAATCACACGAATCTGTTGAATCTGACTTATATGTAAGTAGAGTGTGGATGGTGCGAACGTGTTAAAAGAATGGATGATGAAATCAATAGGATACAGATATACAATGCGAGTGTCGATGGATTTACATGTAGAAACTGTCCTACCTCGACCAAATAGATGTGATATTACCTGATGGAGGAGCCAAGAGTCTCCGAAACCGGCACGCGTGTGAACAGAGTGAAGAGTGTGTGAAGAGATAGGAGAAGCATGTCAGGTTTGTATTTTTGGCGCTTTCTGCCCACTCCGTTAGGCAGCTAGCGTGATGATATAATGATTATAATAGTAACTAATGTTTATCTCTAAACTTCGAATGCAAATTTACATGTTATATGTTTACACAACGTATAATATCGCGAGAGCCGCGATAGTTATAAAATCAGGCGTCGAGAACCTTCTTACATACTAATTTGATATTCAATAAATGTAAATTTAACATCACAGCGGGTAACTCTGCTTGGATAACTCTAAAATATTAATAGCCTAGTATTTTTAGGCTTCTGCCGCCGACTCCGTAAGGTGGGGTTAAAATTTGACCGCACATCTAAATTTAAAATGTTACGTGTCTTTTTTTAAAATTAAACATGGCTAAAAACTAAACATGACGAAAAGTTACAGGTTCTCCGCGATGCTATATAAAGTGTGTGCTATAGAAAACTCGTACTTAGCCAGCGCGACAGGCTACGGACTGAAACCTGTTCATTACTAGAGAAGAATAGTTTCCTTTAAGTGGAATAATAAAAAATATTGAAATAATAATTATCTTGGAGCACATATTTTACAAGATCCAACGAAAACCATACGCATTTTACCCTAACAGTGGTAAAGCTTCGAATATTGTAAACTTAACCAAAACTTGACAACCCCTGACTGATTATTCACACAAAGTTACACCACTGTTTATTTATTGAATGAATAGACACTTGATTAATATTCTGGTCTTTTATCTGCGCGTACAGACAGAGAGGCCTTGATTATTGTGTTTAGTTAATAAAGCCGGCGCGAACCGCATTCTGTTTGCCATCATTTGTTTCGTATAATTGGCTCTGTATCGATGTTATACAATCTGTGTTAAACAATTATCGGGCACTGTTATACTAATCGACGATATTGATGTGTTTCGAAACGGGAGGCTCGAAGTGACTGGGGTGTCATCAATATCCTCATTCGCAAACGCCCCTTCGCATTGTGTCAGCGTCGTAATGTTTAGGGCCTTTCCAAAAACTCAATTACGACTAAGTATAGATAATATTTGAACCTCAGCCACACGGGCTCACAACTCTTCATGTTTTATTGATTATAGAAATGAATGTCATGTTGAATGTCAGACGTTTCAGAGTTTCAGAAGGTCAATTAGCGCGATGATTGTGAAAAGAAGACCAGCTCGAGCTACGAAAGAAATTCTTATCACAAAATGGGCGTGGTTGTATAATATTAAGACAAGTATCTTTAATCGGCGTTATAGGTAGCGAGGTGTCCAGCAGTTAGTTAGTAGTTAGTTAGTTAGTTAGTAGTAGTTAGTTAGTAGTAGTTAGTTAGGAGCGGCCTGGGACGGATCATATCCCGTCGTGTCCACATAATAAAGATGCCTATTAACTCTTTCTTCACCCAAATGTAACTCGTACGTTGAGTCGTACAAAAGCCCGAGGCGGGCTGTCGGCGCTCGTATCTTATTAATAAAGTGTTAATGGTTATAATAGGTATTTCTTTGACGGCGTGACATCCGCTATCCGTATTGCAATTATAAATGCAGTGACTCTCTCTGTCTGTCTATCACGTTATAGTTTCAAGATAAATTTAAACGGAATTGTAATAATATGTTAGCTTGAATAGCGAAGAAATAGCGTAAATTTGTGACTACATAATATGTTAGTTAGTGCTTACTTATTAACTCTTGCTTATTAAATGTACATATTAAGATAACGCCAGAACTGTTGGTACACAGTAGAGATTACATGAGGCTATGTTATTGCTGTAGGCCAAATATGTGGAGTTATTTCTTCTATTTATATTAAATATTATTATACGCACTGTACGTATAGTTTAGCAGTTTCGTGGCGCAATATGGGCCAAGGCGACGTCGCGGTGCTATCCACGTTGTAGATGTATCGTGATAGCTACAAATGGCCAGTCTTAAATCTTATCATTAGGATAGTCACCGGTGTTGCTACGTGCCACCTCAACTTACTGATTATTTATATATTGTTAAATTACTCGTAAAAGCGAAAAATTCGAAGGAAAGATAATAAAAGTAATAATATTCTCCGAGCACACATGTGACAGAACAAATTTGAAATTCACGATCACATATGTTTGTCCTGGTTAGGAATCGAACCCCAGCTTCTGCTCAGCGGTTAAGTTTTCTAATCGTTGCACCGACGAGCCACGACGAGCCACGATTGACTGCTCACACAGTTATGGGTTCGGTTCCCACTCAAGACAAATATTTGTACGCTGACCGCGTGCACCTGTTATCTCTATGCAAAGTCTTTTAAGTATTAATTTAAAAATGCTGTTTAGCAATATGTCTGGTTAGCACGGTACAGGTCACCCTAACTTCATGTCGTATAGCCGTACGTCTCTTCTCATGGTCATTATTATCATCGTTGCTTAATTTAATTACAATAAATTACTGTTCAATAAACGAGCTCCATTTAAGTGTCGTCTTGTTTGCCAGTATCTGTTGACCCAAGCTGCACTCTTATGAGATAAGCTTATCGGCGCGATGTTACTCTGTCTATTTTGGGCGCGTACGATTGCGGAAGCGATACAATTGTTACGTTTATATATTTAATTTTAAGGAAAACATCAGAAGACCTGTACAGATCTTTACGTAATGTTATGTAAAGTGTGCGAGGTTGGTCAATTAGCATTGGCCAACGTGGTAGACTATGGCCTCAGCAATAAAGGCATCATATTACGAAAGGACACCGATATCCAGCGTTGGATTCATAAAAGGGTTGAAAATAAATTAAATATCTTTAATTGAAGCTTCTGCTTTAATTACTCAAAGAAAGAAGAAGAAGAATAATTACCCGCATGTGGTTGCGTTTGAGGTTGTAATTGCAAACCCTTACTTCAAAAGAATCCGTTACTTCATGGAGACTTGGAAAACTCCAAGCCATATTTTACGAGAAAATTCGGTTAAGTAACTTAGAAACATAAATCTTCGTAAAATTGGTCTGTTG
>DWUN01003842.1:0-11500 GCA_018249975.1 Passova gellias
GTCTTGACAGACGTACGGACGGACGGACAACAAAGTGATCCTATAAGGGTTCCGTTTTTTCCTTTTAACGTACGGAACCCTAAAAAAGGCAAAAGCGTGCACACCCGTGTATAGTGGAGATTGTGTTTACCGTTACGTACTCGTAAGAATATTTCAAGAATGAATTATAGTCGAAATGATATCTAATGTTGCCGTTGAAGTCAAACAGTACTCTTAAATAACCCATACGCTATATAAATATTTTTAATGCAAAGGTCTGTATGTTACGTTTTCACATCAAAAAAATCCTTTCTGAAGCAAAGTTTTTGAGATGGTTGTTGTCTCGTTGTTGAGAAATCTTTGCAGGGTTCATAAAATATTCCTGAACCGAGCCCTCTGGAGTCGGAGGCGGAGTTGTAAGCTGCGGGGTATCACTGCTATCGTTACATATTAATACAAAACTGTTATAATATCAATGTACAGGAGGGATCGTTCTGTAAAGAGGCAACCCTAGCTGAACGTAAATAATCCAGCAGGGCTGTCACACAACTCATGCTGTAATGTTTGTATTCATTTTGTGTATTTGTTTGTATTTATAAATTACTTCTATATCTATTATCATTTTGTTTCTTTTTAAAAAAACATAACAGTCTGTAGCATATTCGGCACTCGGTGCTCTCTGCCTACCCCGTTAGGGACGTGGCGTGATAAAAACACGTTCATCTTCGTAACACGTAACTCGTGCCGTAACCAATTTTTTACCCGACTGTACCCGAAGATATTTCAACACAAAATGTAATATTTATAAACGTCGTGCGCCCATACAGCGTCTGCCCGGCCCGACGAGATAATGAGATGTGGGTTGCGTTCGAGGCGCGCAAATAAAAAAGCAAATGAAATCAAGCTGATCCGTGACAGCCTCATTCATCCCGTTTGTAATAAATCAACAGAGCTCACGCTAAGCGTGCGTATGGCATATACATATGCAGTTAAAACGGAAGTTATGTTTCAATGTATTCATTATGTTACCGTAAAGGCCGGCGCGTGTGCGCGACGAGAGGTGGAGTGTAGAGGAAGCGCTTCAGATCTGTAAGAAGATCTGTGTAAGTGTGTGTGTGTGAGTGTAAAATAAGTAACTTTAAATAATAATCAGAAAATATTGGCTTACAATATTTATTCCGCTGGTACCAAAGATAAAACTACAATAGTTAAGTAAAACATATAACATCATCATCATATATTATCAGTAATAGCCTGTGTAAAGGACGGCCTTCGGGCAATAAGTCCGCCCGCCGTGAAATCTACTTATAGGTAATACAATAAAGAATAAATAAATATGTTACTTCGTCGCTATAAGTGACCTCTCCGCGGGGTATTGTGTGGGTATACTTTTAACGTACAGAACTGGAACGCGCGTTTAGTGCTTCGTAGACCGGTGTGCCGGGAGTTGCAGGTTCGATTCCCAACCATGATATCGTATTGAACGTCATTAGTTTGTAACATAATGTAATTTAAAAACGCTTATATGCAGGTCACCTATCTAATACCTTAACACGAGCTATGCTTAATGTTGGATCTGACATCCGTTTGTGAAGTCCCAAAATAATGTAGGTATTATGCAAATATATTTGTGACGTGGTTGTACCCGGAGCGCCGGGATGTATCTGTAAAGCGTATCTAGATATCTATTTTTTGAGGAGGTAGAATTTTTTCAGAGCTAATCGAACTCAACTGTAACGAATCACAATGCATTTGTAATAAATTTAAGGAAAAAGAAGGCGAATGAATGGAAGTAGAAAACAAAAGGAGAAGAAGAAGTAGCAGAAGTACATTCGATAGCATTCAGTTCTTCTTTTGTTACGAGTATGACCGGGTAAAGTAAGTGAGCAAGTAATATCGGAGAGATTTAAGAGTATGAAACTAATAAAATATAATGAAGGCGTTTGTACGTAAATAATTCTAACTCCAGAGCAACGATTCGGTCGGCTCACGCGGTCGATACGCTATTAGATATGGCCGGTGTGGTTCATTACACGCAAGTAAACTACGCGTCCCCCCAGGGCTGCCCACCTGACGTCGCTGTTATGACAGGAGCGATAGTTTCGTGCGAAATTACTCGGAAACTCGAGGGAATTTATTTTATGTAACGGTCCTTTTTCCACTCGATGTATTCTTTCTATAAAATTAAAACTTGTTCATGATGGTGTTAGATATCGGTTCGACCGTCTACGCCGTAGGCTCTCAATCTTATTACATTTACTGATCATTTTGAGAATCAATTATTTTCTAGCACCTCCGAATTATTTCAAATATACCTAGTATGTCATAAGTCGCTCTCTCCTCCGAATCACTTCATTCCCCTGCAATTCCCTCTAGCTAAGCCCCTTCCCGCGCAACGACAGCCTCGAGTCCACAAGACAAAGACAATACAATAGCAATTTGATGATTAACACATCAAAGGGTCATCGAACGCTTAAGATATTAAACCTTCCAACCGTTACGCAACAGAAGCGCGGCAGAACTCGTATTATTTATCAAAAATGAAAAATGAAAACTGCCGATCCATGTTACGTCCAACATCGCCGGAGTCTTCGTAGCATTTTTCATCGAACAATCTAGACGGAGCGTTTAAAACGTCTCAATTTATAACCTCGATAAAAATACACCCCGTTATCCGGCGCGAGGTCATAAATATTTAAACATTGTATAAGTATTTGACGTCGGGTGTAATGTATCGCGCGGGGCCGCTATCGAGATGTTTCTGTGAAAGCCCCGGAAGGTAGCGCGCTAGTCAATCTCTGTGGACACAATGGTATAAAAGATTTAGGGTAGAGCCTCCCGTATACTTACAGATCCGGCAGGTGACTATAGCATGGGACACTCTATGGCCCCGTTTGATGACTCCGATGACAGTAGAAGAGGCTTTGTCGGATACTTTGTCAGAACCTTCGCCGATGGAAATCTAAATGTAACTTATACACCATTTTCTAAAAGAGATGATGAGATTCTATTTGTAATAAAATTCTGTCGTTAAAAAGTCAAGTAAAATCATTTTGTGTTGTCTTTTAAAATATTTAAAAACGAACTAAATAATACAAACGTAATTGAACAAAAAGAATAATAAATATTATTGATACTATGAAACTAGATTTGTCCTACAGTTTACGCATATGACGTAACCTACAAGTGCAGATATAAGTACATCAAACTGGTAAACACTAGATCTTTCTTCCACTGGTGATATCTTTGAAAACCCGCAACACTCTGCATCATGCTGTTGCAATTCTATTTTTTAAAATAGGCTTGCGTTTGTCTAAGAGCTCATCCGATGATATGTAAATTGTTGTTCAACCTGTCAATCCTTAGTTTCTACGCCGTAATCACGATTGCGGAAAAACTCGTAAAAATTAGCCTCCAGCAGCCGAGCGTCCTGAATTCACTTCACCGACATTTGCTTATTTCACACTTCATTCACCGAGCTCCGGTTCAGCAGTCAGTGCCTCTAACCACTAGCCCATAGGCCAGATATATCCATAATATATGCTATAGTCTAGTATAGTCTCCCTACGGGAAACACGTACGACTGTTATGTATCGAGGAACAAAGAGTTGGCAGTTATTTACACTAGCAGTTCGCAGCTATAACCTAATAATGGCAAGATGGAGTCGGTCACAAACTTTTGATTAAATCGTTCCAGATATGATCGGGAGCCGGCCGGAGAGATGAACGTCCTGTGTGTGCAAGCGATAGGCGGCGGGCGGGCGGCGGGCGCGTGGTCACGCTTCAACGAGTTCATTAAAGTGTTACAAGTTCTATCCAATCTTTCAGTTTGAATTAGTTTCATCTGCACAAAGTTGTAGAGCAGAAATGTGAGATAATAAAACTTCAATTCTTTCTGGGTCATTGAGTGTGATAATAACAATTGTTGTTTATGATACCGACCACAAAAGTGACATTTGGTAATTGATTAGTGGTTTAAATGTTAACCCTCTAAAGCGGGGATCTGGATTCGAATCCCTGGGACACATCTGTGAGTGTGCACAAAGTGTGTAAGTGTGTAATAAATCGTATGCATTTTAAGATTAAAATAACTATAAATTAAAATACTTTGTAAAAACTGCACGTTCTACAATATCTTGGAATAATTGTCACGCAGCCGTCTGGTGCAATCCGTAACTTGCGAAAGACAGCTGATTAACTACATATTACATAACTGACATAGAATATACTTGTAAAGATCATTTAACACGCAGACGCTGATGCCATTCGGCATATCACACATATTTCTCTTGGGCAGAAATCAAATGTACAATCTACAACTGCGAAATTAGAATTAGAATCAACAGAGTGGTGAATGTTGAATTAATAATTAGTCTTCAAATAAAAAACTCGTTGAAAGTCAGTTCAGATCGCATTCGATTATAAGTCGTAACAATGTTGAAAGAGAAAAGTGTAACTGTCAGCTGCGCGCGGGGCCGCAGGTCGTTATGAGTGATGCCGTCGGAAGAATCCTTCGGTTTCCGCTTAATTTTACTTTGCGTGGCTTTCTTTTTGTTCGTTCTAGCGACGATTGGCCCTTTGTAGTTCTCTGACGGTTCGTTAACTGTAACTACGGCGAAATTTATTGAATTTAAAGAAACGTGTAATCTTTGTCGACGTATATGTTCAATCGCTGTTGGTATTGTTGCATCGCTTACAGTACTTCTTTAATTTTATTAAACCACGATTTCAATTCGATCCAATCCGTTGTCAATTACGTTAAATAAATTAAAAATATAAAAGTAAACAAAACTGGAGGACAGCGGTGATGGGTTCGATTCCTGCCCACAACCAATATGTTTACAATGAGCACAATACGAGTATGTGTCGTGTCTGGATGTGACAAGAATATGTGTATACCTGTTAGCTTAACGCAGACATTCGGTCGTCTACTTCGAACCAGCGCCCTATCTGATATTCATTTCGTTTCTTCTCGATACTTCGACCGTCTTTTTTGGTCAATTGTATCCTTTTCGTAAGCCTTCTGTTGCAATATACACTGCAGCAGTTTTCAAAATGTTATGTTATTATGAATGCGCTGTCTCGCTTCGTGTTATGAAGTACTATTGTGTGGTCGACGTAGATATTTGAAACGGCTCTGTTATTGAACGGCAGACATTACATCACTGAATTTATGGAGCATTCCAGCCGCTATTATTTAAGCATTTTCATCCTTCATTTTCTATAGCATCGTCACAAACATATTTCTAGCCTGATTTGTGTCTAAATGTTATCTATGTACATTAAGAATAAAGAACAAAATATTTATCTACATTTGTTACTTATCCGCATAAAGGCTGTCAGCATTTACAGCTCTCTCCGGGGAAGCGAGACCCTCCGAGTTGGCCTCGTAAAGCCTAAACTTCGGTTATCTGGAAAAGTTTTATTCAAATTCGTTCATCCCCGGCGACGTGATTAGACGGCGAATTAGTGCCGCGATATTGTTACTTCGGAGTACGCGCATATCTAGGGGAACACTTCACGTGCATTTTATGCGACGACGGACTCGAGGGCGTTATTTTAATGTTATACTGCTTGAAGTTTACGAGAAGATAGAGGCGAAGTGTCAGGAAATAAAGGTCGGATAGCAGACAGAAGTGGCCAAGTGAGAAATAGAAGTGGAAAGCCATAAAAGTTATAACCGTGAGGTTATCCCGGCCGCCCGACGAACGCCTTGTCCCTAGGGACCTATGCAGCTAGCGTCTACCGAGCAGGAGGACAGCGGCGACTTCAGGCTTTTGTTTCATCCCCAATTTTTGGGACGAGAGGAACCCGATGACAGCCGTAGCGGCAAACAATGAAATGAAATTGCAACACGACAATACATCTGAAGGAGGAGCGTCACAACTGCAACCGCAGAGTTCAGTTGAAAAAGTTATTTGGCAACTCTGATGCAATTCTTTGGAAAAGAACAATTGAACTTTTATTAAATTTCAGTGACATATTTTCTAAAAGCAATTCTTTTCTAAGATTTGAAGTATAAATATTTTTTACTTCTCTCTTATACGTAAGAGTAAAAAAGTTTGAGTCAATTACCTTCGTCAGACATGTTATCGTCTTCAGACATTCGTTGTAGACAACTTACGATAATACAAAGCTCCAATTTACCCGAAAAGAAAAAATGGGGTTCGAAAGGTCGTATGGAAACTCGTCGATTTGGAAGTTAGATTCCTGAAATTTTAGATTCGCCCTCTTGTTCAGTTTAGTAATACACAGACGCATAAAGAACTGCACTCATTTAAAATCAATAAAATGCTACTGCTCAAAAAAAATATTTATTGTTCTATAGTTACACATTTAGTATTACATTAAAGTATTGGCAGTAGAATAACGTACTACTCGCTATAGCGGTCCTCGGAGACAACCTCGCTCACGGGAACAGAAATTCAATTTTAATTCTCCCCATAATTGACTTCCAAAAAATTAATTGGTGGCTAAAAAAGTTCTGAAGCGTCTAATTTATGGCCTCAGCGGGCTTTGAAATGTAAATGGCCTGTCGCGGGGCGTCCAGTATTGTTCGCGCTTTGTCGAAGTTTCCTTGGACGAAAGCTCTTTGAGGTGAAATCTTTACTTCATGGAAATAAAAATATATATTTACGTTTAGGGGAAGGTCGATTAGTGTACGGACACAGTATTTGTTTATAAGACAACCAACACGAATGAGTAACGCGATTTCTGCCCGTTTTTGGCGATATGGCGCTCAGAACTTTATTGCTTTCATACTTATAGTCACTTTCATAATGAGGAGGTTTGAAGCCTCAGTGTACCGAGATGATCGAGCCCACTTTCCACATCCCAGAAACAAACTTTATAGCACACTGTGAGGTGTGCAAGTTGCATCGCGATGTTATCTATTAAACTTATAGCGAGTGATATTTAAACGTTAAGTTATGAAATTTACGTAACAAGTATGAGATGGGTGTCACGGATTTGAACCGTAACCCCCCGGAGTACGAGACTGAATTTCAAAGTACTAGGCTACCACTGGGCACCATAGTGATTCATAATACGGGATTTCCCCAATCGCGTGTAACTGTCCGTACATTGCAGTAACACGACCGCAGGCCCAGTAACGGTTGTATTGCGACATCACTTTAGGACACTTGAGTTACGATAAGTCGTTCCTGCGCTAGTTACTGTATTATTGCCGAGCGTGACCAACATGGACTACTTTTGTGAAGCAGTGACAACACTAAAGGAGGATTTGGAGCGAAATAAAGATGCTTATGTGGACCTAATCCGCCAAAAAGACGGTATACGAGTATTTAACTGAAACTTCCCCACACCACATATTAATTGGTCAATGCAGTCCATACCCATTATCGTCAAATACACCGTCACCGATTGCTTAGTAGAGCCTTGTTTGAAAAAATGCGTTTGCGAGTTTCAAATAATTTGTCCTTTTGCTGGGATTGAAGTTCGCCAGGATTGATGGAGCTCATGAATAAAGGTCAAATTGGTCCCGAACCGATCGGGCTATCTTGAAATCACGTCAGAAAACCGCTTATCCATAAAGTGAAGGTTAACACGGTTAAAGTTGCGCAAGTTTCGAACTCAAATATATCATGTATCATTATGAAAGTTCCAAAACGTACGGTTAGCGGGTAAGGTCTCGTGAAAAACTCCAATTTAAAACCCCCGATGACTCGCTTTGAAATTTAAATGACCTGTCTTTGGAAATTCAATATGGCCGCCGTTCTTTGTGTCGCCGCAACAATTGAGTATGTCTTTGTGGAATATTTGGAAAGTTAACGATTTGTGAATTTCATATCCGCAAAGTTGAACTCACGGGCATTTTGGGACTTGTACAGCCTTACGTCACGGGCTCGGTCGCATATTATTATTCAACGCAAACATTTTTTGCCTCTTAAAATCAGCTAAAATTTCATGTTTTTTACAGAAATCTTCAACTCGGCTAGTATCCAGCAGGCAGTACTATCCTCGAACAGAATGAAACCGACCTGACAGTGACAATTCCAGAATTCCCCCACCTGCTCGCCGAGGATTCTATCAGTGGATAGGTTAGAAGTGCCACGTCCAAATTTATTGAGCTCATTTACTTTTGTTCCATACGATCAGCATAATAATAATCCTCCGGTCAGCCGGACCGGTCGGGTGAGCGGAGCAGCCGAGGCGCTGTTTTTAAGGAAGGTAAGTATAATAGTAATAAAAGTGCGGTAGATCGGACATCCGACGAGCGTCGACGGATAGATAAAGAGAATGAAACCCAAAACGTTCCAAAAATATCTCGTCTCGCACGCTACCGAGTGGGGCGATGAGGGCGCGGGTGAAGGGAGCAAATGAATTGAATTGGAATTGTTCTATTGCGCAAGTGAAATGACTGCACGAGGCCGCGGCCGGCGCGCTTCACACGTGTCACTTAGGGCTTTAGGATATTCCCTGAATACACGGAAGAAATTAAATATTTGGTAATCCGTTCAAAAAATCTTCAACTCTTTAAGAAACGTCTATCGTCTAGATTTTTAAGTTTGTTTCGATTCTTGTCTCTCGGTATTTTTTTAAGCTACTTGTTAGTTTTGTCAGTGGCATTTTTAAAATTGTATGTAGTATTGTTTTTAGGGCTATTTATTTGCTGCGACCCCTTTTAATAACTCACTGCTGGACACGAGATTCTTTCCTTGCCCCTTATTATAACTATATGCCATTGTTGAAACGATTTACATGATAACAAAATATAATATCGATATTTCAATATTTTGGTATTCGCAAACCTCCCGAACCTCCTGACTCCGACTGAAATTCATTTTCACACATTTCTTATTCAAATGGTACGCGCTCTTGATGAGAACTTTATCTAAGTCGTCATTTTACGGCCGACATCGAACGTACAAGTTCTAGCAGTCAATTCCATTTTTTTAGATTGTAAATCTAAAAAATATGGAGAGTATTTTTTAGAACGTTACTTTAGAAATGAAATGAATAAAATGTATGAGATCAAATTTATTTGAGCAGTTAGGTCATAATAAAGGTTAGGACATTTATACATATCATTATTAGAAACGTTTTAATAAAGTTTGACACTATTACTATCACTATCACTTTCATTTCTTATGCTTTTACGGAGATTTAGTATTGTTATACTTTAATTAGCTATACGTGTTGTAGTTAGTTAATTATACGTGTTATGTTTTAATTAGTCCTGTTTTAATTAATTTCATATTTTATGTCACTACAGAGTCCCTTCTAATTTGACTGTACCTACCTACTTGTCCATGTTTATGTTTGTTATACAAACATTAAAATTAACGTAATTCCAAAGCTTCACAATGGAGTCAAGATTGTATTGTATTCATAATTTAAAATAGTATTTAGTGTTGCAATTCTTGGCATATAAAGTATTCAGGCTAAATTAGGCTAAGCAATCCATTCCTATTCGTTTTAACGTTACCGAGTGGAAACCTCCATGGGCTTCGTCCTCGCTGACGTTTCTCTTTTGATATTCGGACGTCAATTTCGTACGCGGTAGAGGTTAATGGTTTTGAAAACTCAATAACACTCGGGTTGTATGCAAATTAGGCGGGTTTTGTCCTTTTGACAACGCCGAAACGAGCCGTCCACTCTTTAAAAGTGTACTTTATAAAAACTTTGACAATATCCACGTCTAATAACGCTTTCGTGGTTGTGGTATGATCGCGTCCCCGCAATGGTTTGAAAGATTGTTCTCTTTCAAATTAACACATAATAACACAAGATTAACAATGACGTTTAACCACTGAAGCGACAATTTTGCAAGTTATTAAATACTAAAGTTAGTTATGTAAAGCCAATTTTTTAAACATGTTTGAGTATTATACATATTAGTAATCCCGAAACTGCCTACTTATTGTAAAATTAAATACATTCGGCTGCATACCGACCATTATACGGGTGTAATAATTTCAACCATAAAAAAATAACAATGTAAACGGTACATCCCTTGGGTTTTCCATTTTTATACACAAAAAGCCTAAATAGCAAATATTATTTCACCTATGTGTTTAATTTAAACCCTTTACACCGTGTAAGTTTAGAGGGCGCAGTTTTTACAATATCCGACAGGTGGCGTGACTGGAGGTAGTGCAAGGCGATACGAGGGCGGCTCGCGGCCGCGGCGTGTCTGATCATAATCATTTAATGTGGAGGGTTTTATATAATTGCTTTCCTATAGCCTCATACATAAATACCTATATGCGTTGTTATCGGTACCGAACCAATCCCTGCGGTATACGCGTCGTGTTTATTTAATACATGAGTAGTATATGTAATAATATAATGTATAACATTTCTTTCGATTCTTATGTATTTTCTAAAATGAGAGGGTATCGTTCGGACGACTAGGTTTTTTCTTTCAAGTGTTCAAAACTGAACGTTTTATGTGGAGCATCCCGATGAAGTTATAAAATTAAACGCATTTACAGAATATCGCCCGGGGAATAAGATCGAAAACGAAGTATACATATATATCAAGATTCTCCTCGGGGTTAAGAAGTTTCTAGGAGAAATTTAAGCACAGATAGATTCAAAATGTTCAAAAATACCGACGACATCGAACATGGCGCCTGGCCCGCGTGACGTCACTGCGACATCGTCAGAAACTACTTAAGTCAAAATATATCATGTTATGTTTCTTAGAAATTCCTATTACAAAAATATAGATATCCCTACATTCGATACAAGCAAATCGGCTTTATCGACGCTACACGCAAATCTCGCTCGAACGTTCCTCGCAATACGGTCTATAATCCGCCGCTAGCGATTGCCCACTCGAGTATCCAACGTCGTGTTTGTTACGATTATATTATTCCGAATCTCCGTCGCAGGGAAATGCGGAGATGGAATCTCCGTACGTATTCTATAAGGATTCTTCTTTATCACTAGAGCATTTTAAGCTCCGTGCGGTTTAACGGTGGCAAATACTCTTTTGAGCCAAAAGAATATGTGGAACGTCTGTACCTCTATTCTAAAGCATATTGCGCACACGGAGGAATGTGAAATTTGGCAGAGTTACAGTTTATATGGAGTGGAGTGATGAAAGCAAAAATATGGATATTACATGTGAACCAATTGAATAACAAGACATAAAGAATTATTACATTGCTTATTATTGTCAAAGTCAAACAAAACATACAAGATCAAAAAGCGCGTTATTCTTTTAAATATGGCTGAAAGTACTAAATATCTTAAGCCTAATAGACCGGACGTGCTCCTACATTCTTCGTTTTTTTTAACCGACTTCAAAAAGGAGGAGGTTCTCCATTCGGCCGGTATATATTTTTTTATGTATGTACACCGATTTCTCCGAGGTTTCTGAACCGATTTACGTAATTCTTTTTTGTTTGATGCGGAATAGTTTCGGATTGGTCCCATAAACATTTGACTCAGGTAGGCCCATTAGTTTATATTTTACTAGCCGACCCGGCAAACGTTGTTCTGCCATATAAATTATAACAGTATTTCTCTACTATATATTATACATATAAAC
>DWUN01003843.1:0-11498 GCA_018249975.1 Passova gellias
TCAAACGTTCTCTCTTCCCACCTTAAAACGAACCTAACAAATCAGAGGTGCGTGCCAGTATCAAACCCAGTATATATAAAGACTGAATCAAGAAGCGCGTCTGTTCGTATAGAATTGCGCTCGGCGCCCCCTGGCTACCCTGCGAGGGACCTGGCGTGATTTTACAATAAAATAAACATAATAACATAACGAGTATGCAGCACACGTTACTTTACCCACGTATACACCTCACATGGGCAAGCTGTGTGAAATGTCGCAGGTGTGTTATTTCGGAAAACAAAGGTTTCATTTTGACATGTTTAACAACATTGTTGAACAGTAATTTAAAATCTATATCTATCTATACATATAATAAAGCGGTAAAAGAGTTCAATTCTGTACATTGAATAAAAACTAAAAAACACCTCTAGGGGTTTTTACACAAGTAACACAAGACAAAAAAAATCATTTTGAAATTTTTATCTGTCTGTCTGTTGCCCGCCTTTTACGCAATAGCTACTGGGCGGATTTTGATGAAAGTTTTTTGTTATATAGCTGTTAGTCCTCGGCAACATACATATAAGCTATAATTCATTTTGAAATACTCCAAATGCTGCCCAGTCACTATTCCACGCAGACGAAGTCGTAGGAAAAAGCTAGTACATAATATACATGAGTATAACATGACTAAGGCCATTAACCATTGGCCTATTCTTGCTGGCCTTTTGATCTAGTTGTTAGAGACCTAGACTGCTAAACCGGAGATCGTGGGTTTGATTCCCACCCAGGACAAACATATGTGTGATGAGCACATTAAATTTTGTTGTGTGTCGGTGTTATAAAAATATCTACAATATATATGTAAGTACTAGGTATGTATATGTGTATGAGTTGCCTAATTTGGAATCGGATTCGTGTGTGGAATTGTCCGCAGTTATTGTTATTAAATAAAGAAAAAACATCGTTCACCGCTTGCTCGCCGATAGTAGGACAAGTTGTACAAAACATCCAAGCGCGGTTTCCGTTCAAATAATTCCTCGAATCAACAAAGGAAACCTTTCGCACCATTTCAAATAAAATGTACATTTGTTTACAATCGCGCGCTAAGCGATTGTAGCTTCTAAATCAACAGCTTAAAGCGCCAAATCCCTTAACACAAGGGTGTATGTACAACTCCGTCTCGTTATATCATCATTATCAAATGCTGTTCCTAAAATTCTATACGTATTCGGAACATGATATGTGTTATGAAATTGTTTACAAGATATTTTTGTTCGACGTAATAGAACCAGCTCAGCCAAGTATAAGGTACCGTTTTGATATACAATTCTATACTTACATTTGATATGGACCCGTTAGTCCAGTAGTTAGCATATCCGAATGTTGAGTCTGGTCGTGAGTTCGATTGCCATCTAAAGCAAATATTTGTGTGATGAGCACGATTATTTGTTCCGTATCTGGGTGAACAATGACCTATACATACCTGTGTTCAGAAAACTGATATATGTAATTCTATCAGTTGTCTCGTCATCCTACTACAGTATCTACCTAGTTTGGTATCAGACGGCCATGTATGAAGATGCCTTAAGATACGATTATTGCAGTTTATAATTCACAATAAACCATAAAGCTACACGAAAACCATCTAAAAGTTTATATTATCTTACGATATAATAGGTCACTGAGGTATATTTAAAAGTAAAATTCTTTCATTTGACGGTCCCTTTGGGGGAATACACATATTTTAAATGCCAAGGAATTTTGTTTGCAAAAATGTGCCAACAGAGGGAAGATAATGTTCGAGTGATATTGTTGGAGCAGAATTCTTAAACGTTTATTCGAAGTAAGCAGCATCTATAAACGGCCAATGTTGCCAATAGACTACTGCAATGATTTGCCCACAGACCTTTAAGTTTATTAGCGTCAATTATTATTCTTATTCTGTTCTTAATAAGTTTAGCGAGTTAGCATAAATTGTTTGGTGTTTTCTGCCTACCGTCAGGGACCTGGCGTGAGGGTATAATAATAACTGTTAATAAGCAAGAGTAGGGCAGCAGCGTTACTCTCGAAATACTGTTTTAACTACGTCTGTATGTATCGTATGTTTATCAGCTGTCAGGTGACCATAATACTGGAGTTATCCCAATTATTATTACTGTTTTTTATAACTGTGAGTAGTTATTACCTACCGATTCGAAAATACAAAGATAAAACATTTTATTATGAAGTTATTGTACAGATTGGAAAATAAAATAACTCTTTTACAGTATAATATTTACGTGCATTCCTTTTTAATTGTCGTATCAAAATTGTCGTACCATCTGTGAATTCAATTAGTTGATTTTAAAATCGTTTTTAATCCAACGTCCAATGCTGAAATCGTAGTCGAGAGGATGTATTCATGTGTCTATACATTATTTAATGCACTATCCATATAACAATAGCTATTGTTACTATTACCATGATTTGATTAATATTATCAATTCTTATCACTCAAAAATGCGAAAAATAATAATATAAGGCCGACATGTGGACATACATATATATAACATACTTTTAATATAACGTTGAGTAGCTAATTTGAATTAAATAAATTTCGATCAAAAATGTTTGCATAGGCTCGGCAATGTACATAAATTAGAGTCATATTGTTTATATTAATACATATGTAAATTAGCCCCGTAACCCATATGTATATAAAGTAGGTGTTATAAAAACCTTGGAAAGCCTCGCCTGTCCGTGACAGCCTGCAGTAACATAACAATGGTATTTCAACACGCTATTGACGAATTCATTACATTTTTATGTTTTTATGTGCACACGTGTATGGGGCAATTGTTGATATAGGGGCAGACTGTATAAAATGTAACAAAGTTATTTACATTTAATGTTATCGAGAAAGGTTTTGTGAATGTCGTTATTAACATTTGTAACATGTACTATGATTGCGATGGTAAGAAAAAGCTCGACCGATTTTGATGAAATTTGATGGGAATATAGATTGAATATTAGGAAATGATGCAGACTGAATATTTAGACTACTTTATTAAAAAAGAAACCCCTAAAGGGAATTAAGAGGTAAAATAATATATGGGTATCGTAAATTAAAAGTTAAGTTTCAAATTGCTTTAAAAGTTTTGCCATCTTTGCACGATTCAAAATTCAATTTCACTAAATTAATTCTGCATCTTACTTGAAAGTTAATAATTGGCCAACAGATACAGGAATTGGAATTTAATTCCCAGCGCTTCTAATAAGAAAAGTATACCAGCTTCCCATTTCCATCCTTTTTTAATTTAAAAAAAATGTAGAAATTCCTCTGTAGCAATTTCCACTGAAGCAGTATAGTGGAGAATACTCCATGCCTTGCGCAAGTACGGGAGAGATCCGTGCCTAGGCGTGGGATAAAAAAGAACCACATAAATTCTCGAGGCCATATTATATTCGTCTCAGACCCTTATGAGAGGCTGGATTTCAATCCGCAAGTCCATCACTGTCTCCCATCTTATAAGGTTAGATAACTCATTAATAATGATTATGTAAACGCAGTATCCCATATATACCGATGAGATGACACTGTGTAATTACAAGTTGATAGGTCTCCTTCATTACGGGACGAGGTCATCCAATCGAACGGTTCCCACGATAACGGCCTCTATCGCAGACATAATAAGGTGTATATTCGCATGCATTTTGAAATCAGGAAGCGAGCGTTATGATGATGAGATTTATCGATGTCTCCATGTTTGCTTATCACTTGCGGTCGCATTTCTGTAAGGAATACAGTCTGGTGCCGTCCCTTTCTAACGTTAACGGATTGTGTATGACAAAAAGAGATGGCCGAATGCAACAGATTAGAACCCATAGCAACGCGGTGCGGTTTCAGAAATGAAATACTATTAACGCCTACGCCTTGCTATATTTTCATATTGTCGGCAATACGAAATACATAGCCAATAGTTGATGGGGAGTCGGAATGGAATGTAGAAGCACGTCAAATCTGTAAGGCTAGAGATTTTTGGCTCTCGGTGCTCTCTGCCTACCCTTTAGAAACGTGGCGTGATGGTATATAATAAAAACCTAAGTAGGTTACTTTCTAACTAACCGTTGTGAAGGCTGTACTCATGAGGATGCTCGGTTTCAGGACAAACAAGTGTCGTTAGCGGCTTGTACGTTCGTGTGATTGTTGCAAAATAACTAACTTAATTTGATAAGCGTGTTACAATTAACTAAATAATATTGTTGTTAAAACGTCAATAATACTGTGGTGACGTAATTTTGCGTCCACGAGCTTAGCCGTGCCGGTGACTATCGCAAAGTTTTTCACTATTCTAATATTACTTAGTATTCTAAATGTACTATTGTCACGGTGCGCATGTCAACTTTTGCGATATTTTCAACTTTCCTAATAACTTTTATAACATTCACTAAAATATTTCTACGTAGTAACTTGTACAGCTACAAAAAAGGATACAAAAATCGTTAAGCGAATTTGAATTAAAAACAATAGCTACTAACTTTTTTCGTAAGTGGCCGTTGAAAGGCCTATTCTTCCGTTTTTACCATAAAAATCGGATACAGACACCATCCAAACGCACATTACAGGCCATGGGATCCATTCCGTCGCATAAAACATCGTTCCGGACGCTCTCGGCAACGCTGTACTTGAATAGGACCCGAAGACGATGCGTCTCATAACTTTCTATTATTATCACGTCAATTTTATTTATGGTCTTCGGAAAAAGATTTCCGGTACACTTTTATCCAAATGTCCCTGCGATATTGGATTTCCAATCCGAAATGTTCATCGCGATTGCCAAGATTCCTGGTGGGTTAAACAATTTTTGATGACAACTATGTAATATAATTATCTCTTGGGACACCCTCATGCACGGTCATCTAATGCCAAACCAGACAGAACCTGCACTATGGTTATCAGACCCTGACACGATGGTAAAGTAGAAACTTTGATGCGATAATTTTCCAGCGAAGAAGTATGGCTTGGACAACACATTAAATTAAGTAACGCAATAAGGCATGCTGCAACTCATATTGCCTCTCACTGCTGGGCATAAGTCTCTTCAGTAACTGCAGGAGACCAATTCGTACTTCAACAAGCTGCTTTTATTCACACTGTGGAAGCAAAAGTACTAAAAAAGGAATAAAAACGGGTAAATAAATTAATTAATCAATAATGAAACCATGGCAGCGTACTGCAAAAATTGTCGACAATATTTTTTTATTTATTAAACACAATGAACTTACGCGGTCGTTTATTCCTCTTGACGTAATCAAGAATACCAGCGCGTGGAATCCCCAATGAATCCGTCCAAGCACAAATATTTATCGAGCACACAAGCGTTTGTTTCAGCCGTAATCAAGACAAGGACCCTTAGCTTCTAAAGCAGAGTCAGCGGAGCTACCCCCAATCACTTTTATTTTAACAACACTGGATATACAAAAGAAATCAGATTCATTATTTCATTTGTACTGTTCTACTCCCGTATTAACTAAATTGGCCATTCTCTTTGCAATAACAAGAGTTACCTAAATCATCTCAAACCAAAAATTCACCCTAAACACAGTAAAAGTTGATAACACAATGGTCGTGAGATTCGAAAGTAAATCCTAGTTCATCAACTTCGCAAACTTTCACTTTAAAACGAAGCCTAAGCCGTCGATTATAGACTCCGTAGGTATCATTTACTGGGGCGTATTTCACAAAATCTCATTACAAATCTTAAGAGACCGTGAGTGAGTTTCCAGCGTCTTCAACAATCTCTTACACAATGCTCTCATCTACCCTATTAAGTCCGCCTAATATGGGATTAAAACTTTCTCAGCTCCCTCGAGTAATTATTTACAAAATAAACGGGTTAGAATATTGCACGGAATCAGCGATGTAAATCATTTAACGGCGGATGAAATCCACAAAAACAATCCTCGGAGTGAAAGTTTGGAATGAGTAGTAAGTACAGAAGTTTCGGGTCGTCGTCGAGGTACAGAAAAGTTTAAATGGTTGGTGGGTAGCACTAAGCCCCTGTGGCTCAGGAATATATACGATGTCTCAAAAAGTCAGGGCAAAAGTTATGAGCTTTAGCCTAAATCTCGCTACACGAGGTAATTTTATGAAACAGCTGGATATTAATTATCAGGGTTATTATTATACTTCAAAAGAGTACCAGTACCTTGATGAAGGATAATAATAGAATGAGCGGAAGCTAAAATGAGTACAATAAAGATAGCTTATTAGTCGTTAAATAAAATAATTTTGTGAAATATTTTGAAAAGCATAAAATTCATAAAGTTCTTAGCTTCATATTTCTTATAAATGTCTAATATCTTTCATCACGCATATACTGACGTCAAGTCGTCTTCGAATGAGAGCAATACTCATAATCTTCATAAGGCACTAACGGTAAAGGTCATAGAAAGTAAGGGTACCGGAATAGCCGTTTTTATCGGACCTCGAGCGACTTATAGGCCGAAGGTTGGCGAAATTATAATATATCTCAGAGGGCAGAGGTCTTGTTATAAGCGCTTATAGTAATGGACGGGCATTGAGAACCTGATATCGAACATTTTGTAGGGACCAAGACAAAATATTAGTCCCTTAAAAAATGAATGAATTTAAATATTGAAAGTACAAGTATCTATTGCATGAACTGTGAACATTGATGACTTTTTTTCAAACGTGTTATGAGTAAAATTTCAGTTATCTACATTCTTTAATCATTTTCAACAATTGGCGATACATGACTATTTAAGTCGATTAAAAAGATCGATTTGAAGCTTGCTTGCTGGAATATTTTATGGTTAAATGCAATTTTTTTAAATTATTCCCAACCTCCGCTTAACCACTATACCAAATATAGACCTAGTTGTGTCTGTGAGTATTAACATGTATACCAACCAATATTGGATTTAAAGGGTCTTCAAACGTGAACACATACAAGCACTACTCTACTTAGTGTAATACATTTACTTCGACACTCTGATGTGCTTTCGCAACAGTTTATTGTTTCTTGTGTTGTTGGACCTGTAACCCGCCATTAACACTACTATATTCCTCGATTACATTCATTATAGTTCGGTCTATAGTTCGATCCGCAGCAGCAATTTACGTACACGGAATTCCATAAAGCAGATCTCATTATTCTGTTAGTAAAACCATTAACCCAGTTTTGTTGTTTGACTTACTTCGACTAAGTTTATTTTCCGCTAATTTTTTTGTTAATGCCTCATTGGCGCCTTTTCCATTGTTTAACTGGTTATTCAATGTGATTAACGATTCTTTTTACAGAAACTTTTCAGTGTCAGAACCAGTACTTGTCGTCTACGTCGAAGAATTATGGTGGATTTAAACTTATTCATTACCTATCGATTCAGAAATATGAGCTAGCTTACCGATGGCAAATAGGTTTGCTACAAATTTCAACATTTCAAATTAGTGTCACTAGAAAGTTTTAAGTTCGTGAACTGCTATTTTCGAAGTGGTTTGTATAATTTTGGACACTTATTGGATATTTTACCATAACTACCAGATTAATCAGTGCAGCACTAAAACTATTAAAGCAAATATCACTTGCGACATTATATCTATTTGTTTGTCGTTTCATTGTTCCCTTTCTTTTTTACTTCGGTTTGTTTCGTTTTGCAACTAGCTTCCATTGCAGCAGTTGCGCTAGTTGTACTGAATAATTTTATATTCAAATTGGTAACGAATTCAAGTCACATCAGACCGGAGATATTACTTTCTTATTCGCAGTCTAACAATGTAAGAACTAATTAAATTAATCTCCAAACAGTCATGCTCCAATAATTACAGTAAGTTGTACATTAGGCTCAGCATTAAGATTTAGATAAAATTAACAGTAATAATACGAGTATATGTCTCCGTGTTCACAGAATCTTCGCCGTTATAATTGAAGGTAAAGGTAAGAATGTACACAACAACAACAAAAGATGTTCTTATAGCGATACATCTAAGCCTCTATCCTATACTGTCAGCAAGGCAAGGTTTCGGGCAAGTTACAGACAAGTTTCCGCTGCCTAATTAGTTACACCGGGTACAATGTTACTACTGATTTTCGATCATACTCGTATATTTAGTTTTTGGCCATTTCAATGAAGAAAATAGACAGTAAAAGACCATTTAAGAAGTGGTCTACCCCATTCAAAAATTTTAAATCAATAACCGATCCTCAGTGAAATTATTTTAAACGTAATCTAAAACCAAGCGTAAATGGCCGACAGTTGTACATACGTCATATCAACTTTTCGCTAATACAAAACACGCTACCGAAGCATAATATACAATTTTATTTTACTGGACCAACAAACAAAACTTTAAAAACTATAAATAATACTGGCAGAAAAAGCGTCTTTTCATAGACTGAACTGTAGAATTTTAAATTGGAATAAATTGCTATCGCCGAATAGATCAAAATATTGGTGTTCCCACCGTCGTGCCGTTACGAAAGTAGTCTTCAATAAATTGTGGCGACAAAATTTCCTCTCGATCCCTTCGAGTTTCAGTTATAGCGAACAGTTTGGAAAGTTATTACTGGTCTCAGTGAACGTCATCGTGTCGGTTTATCGGCGGTGCGTGACGTACGTCCACGCACGCGCGTACCACGCCTACCCGAGTTTCCTTCGAAAAAAGTTTCTGCACTTAATACGATATGGCCGTTCATTCGCAATTTAACACTTTTTGTGTCTTGTACGATAATTGGAGAGGTCACATAGATCATAGATGGAAATGTAACGCCTTCAAACAGGACAACGCATAAAAATGGAGCGATCTGTAGGCACTATAATACGGACGCTATTTGATCAAAGTAAGGTTCATCGATTGATGTGAAATAAAAAATTACATTCACATAATAACAGATGCATTTATATCAAAAACGATGCTGCAATACAATTGAATAACGCAGATTTGAAGGAACTATTGATTTTTTGATCCTCTTGAAATTTACATTTAAGTACCCATAAATCTTATCTTCTTTAATTTAATTTTCACATTTCCAGAGTCAAGTCGTTTCACTGCAACGAGATCACGTCTTCCAGTAGGTATTTCTCATCCAATTACGTTTTCCAATAACGCTACTGTCTTTGGAGTGTTTACATTCTGGTGCTATATTTTATCTTGAATATGCACTTAATTTTTACGAGCTATGTCAAATTTAAAGTAGTGGTGTCAAAATTTGCTTTTCCGTGGCAATATTTCTTTCTCCAATCGTCTCACTCTTATTTTAAAAGCCGACCAAAGTTTTTTACTCTACCTGTATCTTGTACTTCATCATCATAATACAGTACGTTCTTGCTTGAATTACCTACTTTATTACAATTGTTTTATGCAGTGACGTTGCATTAAGGAAACCTTTAGAGTATATCATAATCCCTAACTGTTAATGCCATCAAAGATCGTTGACCTTTGGATGAAAAGCTTTCAATTCGTTTAATAAACACAATATTAGCGGCACTTTCTCAACAGGGAAAACGGGCCAATCTCGATACGGTGTTCCACAGCTAAGCGATTTGGGGATTTGTAAATTTTGCCTCCGCTATGAAAGCAACATTTCTACACGATAATAAATGTTATACTCATATCTTTCACGGAATCATTTCGTGTTTTTTTTCATCGAACATTTATTTCCAATTCAGATCGACACAACCCTTACGATGATGCTTGTCTACAAATAAGGTTTTCGTAACTTTCGTCAATAAATTAACATTGTATACTACCATTATTAAATTCATATATTTCTTTATATATAATTTAACAGGGCGTAATTATGTGGCTGTTACACAGATATTGATGATATAGGAAACTTTATATTTTGTTACTTTATAACTAGAATGATAAGCAAACATTTTAATAAAGTATATTTTATTTCCGCTTCACGAAGAGAAGACTAAATACATCTTTTCAGTAAATGAAAGTTTATCGACGAAAGAAAAGTAATGCCTTGAAAGAGAAACGACCCGCAATTTCTTATATTTATAACTCGAGTCAACTGATTTGGTATTCTCTGAAGCGTTGTCTTTGAGTGTCCTCTGTCGAGGCATTAGTTGGGCAAAGTTGTTGGGTTTGTGTGATTGATTGGGAAAGGAAAAGTTATTCCTTATAAAGACGAAATATTACCAACAAATACGTTAAACATAAGCTTGTCTCCTTGGGATACCTCATCCTCAATGTATTTTGATATGAATTTGGTAAAAAAGAGCCTTTTCATTTTAGTCGCAGCCGCCCTGGCGTTGAGAATTACTTCGGTCTTTTTTATTACATATGTAATCGAAACCGATAATGTTATATTACCAATCCCGAATTTCATATGAGTAAAGTAGATTTAGAATATATACTTAACTCTCATGAAAAAGCTTGATATAGAAAACACATTTATTAACAGATCTCAATACATTCAAAAGCTTGATACAGAAAACACATTTTTCAACAGATCTCGACAAGTTGGATATGAATAAACTTAAGAAAAGGTTGACAAGCATTAAAACGGCGTGTGATTGGTATGTGGAAATTATTCTCTATGATAATTTATAGATGGAAACATTTTAAATAATATGGGGTATCACTAATACAGTACCCATAGATAAATACACTTATGAAAAGATATATTTGAAATTAATAAAAACTGTTACACTCAAACAGTTAAAGAGGTAAATTATCCGTTGTAGTAACGAATTTAATTCGAAATTCCAATTACGTCGACACAAATTTTAGCGAACAATCTGATAATGGGAAAGATCTCCATCTCCGGAGGCGTGAGGCATGAAGGCGGAATAAATCGAGACATACATAACATACAAATGTTCCAAGGTTCATATACGTTAACATTATGTTAAGATAAGATCGATTGTAGATGGAAGTATTTCTATCTAAATCCGTATGAGTAATGAACTAACAATACAAATATTGATGGTCCATTTATCTAGCCGAAGAACAAAATAACGCTAAAGTTCTATAACAATTGTTACAACACTACGTTTCTTACAGATCTACGTTCCTTACTTGGCTACATATCTTATGTTTTATATCTACCAAAAACATATGTGTATTATTTATATTCTTTTTTATTTATATCATCGCATCGAGTGTCTTATACTGGATTGGAGAGATATGGTTTTTTTGCTAGATAGAAAATGCTGAGGGTACACCCAAAAATTTATGGTAACAATACATTTTTGAAACATACGATCTGAATCTTTGTAGGTGTAAGATCAAAGGGAAATACTTTCACCTGTACATATTATACAAAGCAATAGCGTTCTGTTTCAGTAAATAGATGGAATGGGCAGATAACAGATAGGGGTAGGTATGTGGTAAATTGGGAAGTGAATTTAATCTAGGACACTGCTGATTTATAACTCCTTCAGATTTGTTATGAAGAGAATATACAAAGAAAAGTGATTGTAAACCAAGTAGGACTTAGATCCTATTGAAAACTGCATACTGAACGACTAACGAACGAACTGGTAACCACTAAAATCAGGTCATT
>DWUN01003844.1:0-11498 GCA_018249975.1 Passova gellias
GGATGTGTGCCCGGTGCATGGCAATAGGCTCACCACCTATTCCATTTGGGACTTAAACGTAACTGGTGAAATGTGGGTGGGTGTACTACACTCCTCTGCCTACCCCTTCGGGGATTACAGGCGTGATGTTACGTTTTACAATGATAATAATTATTAAAATATTTATAGCTCTTCATATGGTTGCTAAGAAAAAAAAATGTATTGGCTCAGTAATCTCAATATACGGTCTAAAGTATTCGTAAATATTAATTTGAGCAATATCAGTATAAACTTATCATAATTCTAATTGAGTTCAATTAGTATGTTGAGCTATTACTAATAGAATATATCCAGGCCATTTGATCTTATTTGGCTATAATCCGTACTCTACGTATTTACATATGTCTCACCTCAAATCTACCGACATTGGGCTCAACATTACTTCCCCTGAGAGTGTAATACATATCTATAATTACTCTGAATATTTGCCTATCGACGGTATCGTTTAGGCAAATAGAAATTGATACAATAATTAACCACAATTTGCAAGTACACGATTAAATTGTAGGTGATATTTCACCCTTTGAATCCCGAGACAGATGTCTAACTAGACTTAGCGATTTGAGGTTATCTGTTCTTGACATTATAATTTTTACATAATATAAATGCTGCTATTTATCAGTCTAATGAACCTTTAATCTCTTCAAAAAGATCAGAAGAAGGATCAAAAAGATGTTGATAACCATCTCGTGGAAAGTAGATGATTTTATTGATGCTAATATCATGAATATGGTAAGGATAATGATGCCGATGAATGATGAAATGTTGATAATTAATTATTGATTTTAACTGGATAAAATTTCTGTATTAGGTACCTATATCTGTTCGTAGCCTGTAACCAAAGCATAACCAAAACAATAATTATTAATTATAAAACATAATAAATATAATTACAGCTCACGGGTATGCGGGCGGTAGCGCGTATAATTTATAAGGTGTGTATGTAACATAATTTACTCGAGTCCCGGGTGAAACAAGAATTAAAGGCGAAACACTTGTAATCCCAAATTACATATGTTAACAAAGTGTTGTCGTGAGATCTTGAAGCCCTCTTGTTTGGAGAAAATTACACGGTAACGCAGGGAAATTTATCTCTAAATATTTCATACAATATAATAAACATAATTCTTGCTGTTTTTAAAACTGTTAGTAAATATAATTTGAGTGAAATCTTTCATTGCCTCCCACTTCTGGTAACGGGTATCTTCTGCGATTGCGAGTGGCCTGGAACACACTCCACCACGCTGCTCCAGCGCTGACTGTGGGAGTTACTGCTTAATGGCGAACCCGTGTGTCTGATGTTTTCAATAACCATAGCGCTCTATAATGTTACAATGACAAACGTAGATTTGAGTGTTTATTGAAATTTTATTTTCGTGACCCTATAAACAATTATCAAAGGCTACTTTGTCCGAAGGGTGAATGGTCACGAAGACGCCTTGGGGCCGATCGTTTAGGGTTCTCGATGTTGATTTAGGATCCCGCGGCCCTCTCGGGTCTGTTTAGGGCACTTGTTTACTTTTCGCATGATCATTATTTTATACCGCACCGTTTATTTATTTTATTTATAAATTATTCTTTTATTAAAATAAGTTTTTTGGGGACTGGGATTGTAAAAAAATCTTTGTGATAGCAACATTTATCAACGGAACACAAAGTAAACATTAAATAATTATAGCTTGTAAAAAGCCTAAATAGACTGCCATGTACAGAGATTGGACAATTAAATTATTTTTAATAACCCTAAACAATAATTATTTTATTTTTAAGAGCCGTACGTTTATAAGTAAACGAGATCTGCGTTCAGTGGAAGTAAAATATTACATTAATATATAAAACGAAATATTATTAATGTTACAAATTATTAATATTAAAAATTATTTGTGTAATATTAATTATCGTCAAAATCCTGTTAGAGAACTTTGACAAAAAATTTCACTAGTTAAATACAATCAATACGAATAATTAAATACAATTTCAATTAAATACAATATGTATTACAATTTAAACTCTATTAAAGCTCAAGATGCTGGGTAATCTCGAAGATTATGTTGCAAAGCTTTGTGTGTCCATTTCCTGTCCCAGCTGCATTGTTGATTCATCCCTCTATTAGATGCAATGGAAATTAACTCTTATTTTGCCCCTTAATAGACCTAACTTATATATTAATTACATCGTAAGTATTAACTAATTACGATGTACCTAACTAAGAAAACAAAATTAGGTAATGGTCAGCAACTGAAAACCATTATTATACCAGTGATTCCCGAGTAGTTTTTTTTGTGTACCCCTTTTAGATTAACCTCAAATTTGTATTCTCTTTGTATCAGAAATCCATACAAATATAATACATTTGAAAGTAACTCATTCTATCTGTATGTATTTTGTCTTTCCATGTGTAAGCCGCTGATCGGGTTTAATTTTTGGCGAGGCATAATGTAAATTTAACATTTTAGATTATAGCTTTCACCCCTTAATGCAATTCCGGGTACCCCTGAGGTTAGCGTCCTAATAAGGGAGAATCATCTGCGTAGTACAATAAATACATTTGAAATGTTTTATTCGCGTATCTTTTCATCTATATCATCTTTTGTCCTGGGTTCAAATCCCGGGTTGGGTACTGCTGGATTTTTCTAATTTAGAATTTCTATTAATGACTCAGAGTCTGGATGTGTGCCCGGTGCATGGCAATAGGCTCACCACCTATTCCATTGTGGGATATAACGTAACTGGTGAAATGTGGGGGCGTACTACACTCCTCTGCCTACCCCTTCGGAGATTACAGGCGTGATGTTACGTTTTCATCTATACTAATAATATAAAGCTGAACAGGTTGTTTGATTGTTTGAACGCCCTAATCTCAGGAAATATTGGTCCGATTTGAAAAATTCTTTCAATGTTAGATAGCTCATTTATCGACGAAGACTCTAGGCTATATAACATCACGCTAAGATGAATAGGAGAGGAGCAGCAATAAAAAGTAATTTATATGGCAGAACAACGTTTGCCAGGTCAGCTAGTATACAATATGCGTTGTGCAAAACTTTTAACCAATGCATTTATTATTTAAACGAGTTCAAAAAAGGAGGAGGTTCTCAAATTGACTGCATTTTTTTTATTCTGGCGAAGGTCGCTACGATTTTTAATCTTTTTATTTTATTTATTATTTACACGTTACTTTTAAAAAGTTGTAGAGTTTAACTAAACCTTAATTGTTTTAACAACAAAAAGATAAACTTTGATTAAAATTTGATTATTTTAAAGGTAGAATTAGCGCGAAGGGGGTATTTACGCGGCGGTACAGTGAAAATTGAAAAGTATTTGTATCAATTACTTTATTAATTTAGTTCATTATTACATTTATATTAATTGAAATTAAGGTGATTGTATAATAATTATAGAAAACAAATCTTAATACTTAAACGCAAGGACCAAAGGTAGAGATGGTAGAGTCAGTAGAGATTTATGTAATTCTTAAACTTTTAGGTCCAATTTTATATCATAGTACTTTATAGGGTCGAGATTTTTGAATAGAAACTTGACCCTTATTTTACATATTTTTTTACCACCGTATTCACACGAATCAACGAAATATGCGGGGGATAGTGACGGCATGGTAAGCGTCATGCCGTTTGCCGTCACGGTACACCAGTCGATTTTATTGCCAAGGCACGCTAATGAGTGTCATACATCAAGGAAAAGTAGTCACATCTACAGTAAAATATGCAGGACTTGATATTCGATGTTGATCGTATTTATACAAATTAAGGAATTATACTAAACTGCACGATTTGCACGCAACAGTATTTAAATATACCGGTCGCTTTATAGAGTAGGTACGTAATATTTGTTATGTATTCAGTGCCATAACATTATATACACATTAAACTCATTTACATACTCTACGGTTTCTTTTCTCGTTCGGACACATCTACACTAATAATATAAAGCTTGTTTCATTGTTTGAACGCGCTAATCTCAGGAAATATTGGTCCGATTTGAAAAATTCTTTCAGTGTTAGATAGCTCATTTATCAAGGAAGGCTATAGGCTATATAACATCACGCTAAGGCGAATAGTAGAGGAGCAGCAATAAACAATAATTTATATAGCAGAACAACGTTTGCCAGGTCACCTAGTAAAATATATATAAATACATGATAAGAGACAACTTTATTAACTACGTAGCTTGAAATTCACTAGGACTAGCGTACAGTTAATGAAAAGCTCGCGATTCTATAAATCGAGTTATTATTCAACAGATTCTAAACGTGAAATTTAATCCAGCCGCCGTGTTTCATAATTTAAAAGGCCAACTCGCCCGACTTTAGTCATTTTGGCCAAGTATGCGAGCTTTTGTTCAGTACAGTGCCCACACGGTATGCATAAATTATAACGAAAATTAAATACGGCGAGCTTCCCACTTGTAGTATTTTTAGAAAGCAATTGTACTTTTTGTTTTTGTCTTTTCAGCATAAGTCTTTTGTGAAATGTCAAACTCGTGTCGTGTTGACGGTTCGGGCCGGAATAGACGATATAACTTTTTGTATTCAACAGAAGTTTATTAAACGTGTTAAAGTCTAAATAGTATTTCATTTAACGCACGTGCAAATGGTGGATTGAATCAAATATGGATTTCGAAATGCTGTCGGTGCAATGAAAAAGTCGTTAACCAATTAGGACTTGGATTGTTGCCAAAACAACTATCACGCTACAAAATTCCATCTACGAAATAGTTGTGGTGATTTTTATATGCCATTGGGTACGTAGTCTCATAACTTTAAAACTCCGGGATTTTTATTGTCAATATTATTGAATATTTTCGTACAAAAAGCTTTTGTATGAAGCTGCCGAAACTATATTCGAGAATAATATACATTTATTTTATTAATTACGTATAGAAAATATTTGTCGTCGTGTGGAGAAATGCATCTTATTAGTCAACCAACCATTAGTATTAAATGTAAGCACTATAAACAAACAATATAAAAAATATCGACGTTGAAATAACAAATGCTATGTATTTTGTTTAGGACAATATTTATATTTAAACTTAAATGAAATTAAACACATAAACTGAAATTAAATTCAAAATGAATTGTATTGCAATCTGAACAATGCGGTATCACGATTAGGTGTGGTATAGATAAATAGATACACATTAAGTCAGTTGCTTAACATTGAAAGAGAAATTTCAAAAACTATTCGATGTTTGCAACACACGTAGCATGCAACACTAATGAGAGTTAAAAGCACTAATCCACTTGATCGCGGTAACGCAGTGTTTCCCAACGTGGGGCCCACGCCCCACAGGGGGGCAATTTGATAGTTAAGGGGGGCAATTTAAAAATACCTATTTATATTTCTTTATGGAATAAAACAATTTTTAAAGGTTAAAAATTACATATGGGGGGCCTAAAAATTTTAGAAATTTTAAGGTGGGGCATGGCCTAAATAAGGTTGGGAAACACTGCGCTAACGCAATTAAGCATAAACACAAAGTTGGCGAATTTGCCGCTCGTCCAGTGACTGTGCGGTGTAATTATACACAAAGAGTCCGCAGCGGACCGTGAATTGTTCTTTTCCGGAATAAATTACTTGAAACGAAAACGCTCCCTAATTGCCTGGCCTAGTACACTGAAATTAACATTCTGAGCATACAAAAGTTACACCCACGTCACAAACGAGTGCCAGCACGAGGTAAACGGACTGCTTTAACTAAGAATAATCCGCTATTGTTCTAAAAGTATATATTAGTTCGTTTGCAAACTATAAGGTCATTATATTTTTTATATGATTTTATTATCTTCTTTTATATAATTTCACTATCTTTTCGTCGTTATCTATTTTACATAATTTCATTATCTTTTTTGTATAATTTCAAAGAATTTTGAAACGGACACCCTAAAACCATCATACGTATGTCCAATTATTTCTAGTGTTGTTTTACTAGACACTGGACATTAGACGAAGTAACATTTTTATTTGTTTATACATTTACGGGTGCGACTTGGTAACAAAAGTTTCATTAAACAAACAAAGCAACCCCCTGAAAGCTCGACGCCATTGTCTCTTTAAAATGAAAGCGTTTTATAAAAATAAATTGTCATAAAGTTTTACGAAAAGCGATGCCTTAACGAAACATCGCAAATAAGAAAATCAGGAGATGATCTCCCCAGTTTGGTGAGTTATTATCCTCCGTTCGTTAGGGACTTGCTTTACCGTCGCCATGCAAAGAGACGATTATCTGTTCGGCATTTTAAAACGGATGTGACGTCAGCTCGTGTGTCCGCCAAACAAAGCCCAGCCACCATATTGGTTAGCCCCACCACCTTGCCAAAGCTTAATGTGCGGAGGCGTGCTCGTATATAAAAACCAGCCAACCTGCCAGTTTTTGCATGTCATTCGATTGCGATTAAAAGTCATAGTCATAGCTTTACGTTTTATTTTTCCCACTGTTACAATATATACAGAGTAAGTCTCTAGAACTGCATATTTGTATATGAAATATTTTTATTTATTTATTTATTTATTCTTTATTGTAACCTAAGGGATTACAAAGGGCGGACTTAATGCCAGATGGCATTCTCTGCCAGTCAACCCTTGGGGTATGGTGAAAGGTTGCGATAGGCGCTACAACAAATTATTTTATTCATAATTGATTTATATAAAAATAGATAATATACAGTTATGCTACACATAAGCACATACATACATACTTACACACACATAGTACACACATAGTAAATTATGTAAAGAGAAGACCCGCATTTCCCGTACTATGTACAAAGCTCAAAATTGGAAATAACATAGGCGTACTCTACGTTGCTCGAAAAATATGACCTACATATTAAAATTTATATTAGGAAGTTCGAGAAATGTTAGCAGGAAAGTTATCTACGCATGAACTCAGTTTGACTGATATGCTAACCCCCACCACTCAGTTGTACAATGCCATCTAGCGTGCATAACACAACGTATCTACCATATCTATTCGGTAGACAGAAAAGCTACAGATAGCTAAAATTTCTCGCATATCGCATACTCGTTCAAGGTGTGAACAAACAATAATATCACATAAAAGGTTTTAGAAAATTTCGCTTCACCTCCTAAATGCTTTTCGCATTTAAATATCTTCCAAACAAATTTTGTAAACAAAGTTTTTAAACTCTCATTGGTACCAAATACAAAACAATACAGTAATAAAAAAAATACACAAACACCAGCAGAAGGCATTATCGCTAAAAGACCGATTATGTATGGAACGTATGCGTTACGCAAATTGTCATTCGAAACTTTCCTGTCGATAGGCTGTAATCGAGAAATATGTACGGTAGTCTCAAATTGCGTATTTGTGAACGATCCATATTTAGAATCCCTTTGAAATTGTAGACAGGAAAAGTTTGTATATATTATACACTAGCTTGTGCACGCGACTCCGTGTGCGTGGAATAGGGACTTTGGGCAGCATTTTAATTTCCTAGGATACTTTGAAAATTTTTACAAATATTTTTTTTATCTTTCGTAAAAAAAATTTTTTTTTTTTTCTTAAAAGTATTCTGTCATTACACATATAAAACTTCCTCTTGAATCACTCTATCTATTAAAAAAATCTGCATCAAAATCCGTTGCGTAGTTACAAAGATCTAAGCATACATAGGGACAGACAGCGGAAAGCGACTTTGTTTAATACTATGTAGCTAAGTAGTTGTTACTAGCGGCTTCGCCTGCGTCTTGTTCACACGTCATACCATTTGACGCCCGTAATGCCATCTGTAGTGCTTATTGCATTAAAACATGTTTTCGTGTGAAAATTGTATATTTTCCCGTGAAAAAGAGTAGCCTATGTCACTCTCCAACCTTTTCTCCATACCGGAAATCTAGTTGCTAATAAGGTTTCATCAGCATAACTTAACTCTGGGCCTTTGCGGTGAAACCATTGTTAAAGGTGGAATGTAAAAATGGTTGCAGTCAACTTTGAATATTAGATCAAACTTAGTTTCTATTGAGCAACATCACTATTTATCAGAAATATACTTTCTACGAAGGTGTACGTACTATTATGTAATGATCACATAATATTATTGTTACATTTCCCCAGAATCGGATTTATTAACAATTCGTGGTAAATTTATTATATCGTATATTATATTATATTTTCAATCAAAATAACATAATCAATAATGCGTTCCTAATCGTTTTATGCTTAGTCAACGATCAAAGCTCACGATATGTTAGGAAACAGCTTTGATTTTCCAGGAAAATTGATAAATATTTTATCCACATTCCTTTGGGGCACAAAAGCTTTCGCATTCGAGATATTTACAATTGTAACGAAAGGATTTTCGAGTAATATTATCCAATAGCAACATATTACTGTTATATGTATTTCCATACTAATATTATACATGTGAGTATGGTTGTTTGTACGTACTTACTTCACATCAAAAGATAGCAACGCAGCGAAGTGATTTTTGGTATGGAGGTAATTCATTTGCTTAAAAGTGATATAGACTACTTTTTTCACTCTAAAATATCTGATTTTCATGGCAAAACAAGTTTTAATCAAATAAGAGCTATAGATGGCGTTACTGGCGCAATAATGGTATGGCGTGTGAACAGAATAAAATTTTGAACACACTGCTGACAAATAAAGCTTCGCACTCTTGAGACATTGTCTTGAAATCGCAAACGTAAATATAAAAATGCAAACTCGGAACGGTTACCTAATTTTATTATTTCGGTGTCTGTTGGGACGGTGATATAATAACCACTATATTGCAAATCGACAGCGACAACGGATGAAACACCGTGACAAAGGTCTAAGTAGTTTCCGACAAAAATGAAAAGTTTGCTACGATTGTTTCAAATAACTGAACACTTCAGGGATTGTAATGAAGATAAAAGATAGAATTTACATATCGTGAAGCTTAGGCAAACGGCTAGGTAAGTAAGGCTAGGTATTATTGGTGTTTGAAACACGTCAGGTTTGTAAGCACAGTGATATTTGGCACTCGGTGCTTTCCGCCTACCCTGCTAAGGACCTGGCGTGACTGTATAATAATAATGATAATATAGGTTGGTTATTATTGAATTCTTTAGTTTGTTACAGCACCGTCGTTCCTTATATAAGCCGGTAACGTACAAAACTCTTTTCGCATGCGCTAGTATGAAGCGAGTATGCATTTAAAATTCATCGACCGATCTTCGTCAGCTAGCTGTTTGAACAATGGACCGAAATTGCTGATCACATTGATGGTGACAACAATGCCTTATTGCAATCGTTTGTGGTGAAGATAAAAAAGGGGATAAAACTTCTGCGGTTCAGCCGTTATTGCCGACTATGTAAATACACTCTTTAGGTATCGAAAGTTTAATAAAGTTGCGTCACTGCATGTTTCTCTTTGTTCTTTTAATAATAATAATAATAATAATATATAATGCTTTCTGTCTACCCCCTTAGGGACCTAGCGTGATGGTGTATTGTTGTTGTTGTTTTTAATTATAAAGTCTTTCAATTAACTCTATTCGGTTTGTTGCAAAATGAAATTGATTTGAATTCGCGGAAAAAGTAACTACAATGACAATAATAATAATAGTCTTTCTTTGGGCGATCTTCGATCATGGTGTGATATTTCAGCAATTCATTTTAAACTAGCTTTTCCCGCGGTTTCGCCCGCCTGGAAATCAGTGTGTCACAATGTTTTCTTTGTGAAAGTTGCGACATTTTCCTAACACAATGAAATTCTTGGAAAAACTAAAAAAAAAGGAGTCTATGTTAATCCCAAGACCGTCAAGTATATCTATATGAAATTTCATCACAATCGCTTCAGCGGTTTAGCCGTGATCACGTCACAGACAGACAGAGTTACTTTCGTATTTATTGACCGACTTCAAAAAGAAGGAGGTACTGAATTCGTCTATATTTTTATTTTTTATTTTTTTAATATTAGTATGGAAGTATGAATTGTACTATCTACAGTGGGTTGCTATTTTAATAAATGGGTAGCTTAGTTTGAAGTTATTAACGAAATGTTAGTTAGCCAACCGGACATTATTTCTAGTATAGGCTCTACCTAGTTTAGGATCAGAAGACCTCGCATGAGGGTGTCTCAAGATGTTATTATTCTTAATTTTAATTTGGTTACTTCATTTTGGCAATAGGTTTTTGTAAATTTCAGTTGGCTAATAAACTGAAAAAACCGATCAAAGATTTTTGTGACACGAAAACCTTTTGCAAAGCGTTCATCAAACATCAATGTTATAGAATTATTTTTAACAAAAATCAGCGTTTAGAACAAAACGGCTCACAGAACGCGGGGGAATTTACGCTTTGTCATCGCCTCCACCGCAATGTCGACGTCAATCTAGATCGAATCTAATGAAAAATCATTATTTGATAGCGGAGTTTTGTACTTTTTTTTGTATATTTCAATATTGCTGCCACCGTGTCACCTATTATTTTGTACGTTATTATTTTCTACTAGCTTTTGCCCGCGACATCGTCCCGCCCCCGCCGCAAAAATGTAATTATTTACGACATCACATTAGAAACCTCAAAAATAACAATATTTCTCTACTATATAGTGAATGTTATTAACCATATAAACTTTCCTCTTGAATCACTCTATCTATTAAAAAAACCGCATCAAAATCCGCTACGTGGTTTTAAAGATCTAAGCATACATAGGGACAGACAGCGGAAGGCAACTTTGTTTTATACTATGTAATGATACATACCATAGGCAATCTAATATCTAAATTATAGATGTTTCTATTACAATACGACACAGAACAAATAAATGAGCTGATCAAACAGATATTTGTTCTGAGGGCTATCGAACTCCCGAACTCTGGTTAAGCAATCAGTGTCGCTACCCACTCGACCAAGAGAGCTATACATACTAATATATGTACTTGTGTGTAGGTTATAAAAAATGTTTCATTCATATTCCATTCGGTGGTTTAACACACGAGAATTAAATAATAAATGTTCACTCCATTCATATTAAAATGACTAGCCACACTGCATCGCGGTAGACTAGTCAATGTTAAATTTTTACCAGTCAACACACGTGCGGAAAACGGTTTCATAACGATACGTGTTCAGTTTAAATTCGTGAAACAATTGGTAAATTTAATCGCATTGCATAATAAATATGTGGGCGGTAGGAGATTAATCCGTTTGCAATATAGGCTTATGCAATATGTGAAATTGCTTTTTTAGGGTTCCATACTTCGTAAGGAAAAAACGGAACCTTTATACGATCACTTTGTGGTCCGTCCGTCTGTCAAGACCCTTTTTTTCAGGACCGCGTAGATGTATTAAATTGAAATTCGTATTATATACTCAGGTCTACATTACCTTTAAGCTGTAACAAAATCAAACTTCTATGTCAACGCATTCAAAAGAATCAGCAATTTAAGCCGCATGGTAAAATAGCTAATTTGGTTTGTAAT
>DWUN01003845.1:0-11496 GCA_018249975.1 Passova gellias
CTCAATATACAGAATTGACCTCTTCTACAATTTTATTATATGTATAGATAGATAGATAGAAAAATTTTAAATTTAAACCTGAAATATTTAGTTCCTTCATAGTAAATTTTAGGTCACAACATTCATAGTAATCCTTTCATGATTAGATGAAGCAATTAAAATGTGAATAAAAAGAATTTTCTGATTAATAAGGTCCTGTTTGCTTAACATTATTTTAACATAAATTGTACTTGCTAGTTTTTTTAGATTATCTATACACTGCCAACTATTTTTTCTTACATCCATCTGTTCCGATATAACCCCTGTTTTTGCTATCCCGTTTCAGTGAAGGACGGTGAACTAACAACTGCGTAATGTTTATTTTCCTCGAATTTTTTGTATCTCTCTCTATCTTTTGTTACGAGGATTACGGGAAAACTGTACAGTGAATTTGTTTCTATCCGTTCAGTGTGTTAATTAATTAGTACAGTTAAAATTTCAATTGACAAGTGAAAGTGGATCGCTACATTGTTAAATTGATCAAACTCATAATCGTATCTAAAACACAAACAATGGAGTGAACAAACAAAATTATTTACAGTGGCTCATTGTACGCGCATCTGTCTCTTACTTTGCATGAGAATTCCCTATTTGCTTACATAATACAACGAGATAAAGATGATTGAAGTTGGTTTTATTTAATTAATTGTTTTCAGTAGCGTGACATAATTAATTCTAACGTCTGTTTAGTCAGTCGTTTGTTTGTTGTTAATTAGATTAAAACGCTCATTATTAAAGTGCAATGCTCTCTGCGATGTTACATTGTTGCTGATTATCTTATGTACCAATAAAAGCACGCGGTGGCAACGTGGTGGCAATTCTACAAGCCTCATTATCCAAAGAAACATACTACATACCCGATAATGAAACATTAATATTTACTTCTGATTTTTTGGGAGTATAGCATTAGTATTTAAAAAATATGAGCACATGTTATCTAGACAACCTTATTAAAGATTATTTGTTTTTTTTATTCTAATAATTAAAATAAAAGTTCGCATTTGATTGATTCCATTTTCAGTTTTAGATATTCGATTGTGAGATTTCAAAATAAGAACATGAATTCTTAATCCTCCGTTCTATTCTTTTTTTAAATCTCACGCGAGGAAACAGGATTGCGAGTTGCACAGGATTACGTAAATTGCTCAAGATTACTTAAGTTGCGAAGTAAATTTTGCCATATTAATCCCATTTCAGTAGTGCATACCTGCAGTTTTGACCACTGTATTCTGCCGATGCACCGGCTAGCATTTCGCCAAGCGAGCTTCGCACCGAAGACTAGCTCCGTAGTGGTGAGCTGGTAAGATCCGGTGGTGGCCACTTCCTCCTGCACGGCCTTCCAACGTGCCTCGTGCGCTGGGGTGTTGGCTCTGGAAAAATAAGTGACTTGTTACGAATACTCCGTTCTTAATAGTAACTTGAGACAATTTAAGAACGGTTATCTGAACTCAAATAAGACAGCGCGTTTTTATTTATATTATCTCTAAAATTACACACTACATATTTTTACACGTAAGCACAGAAAGTTTGTAAACTCAGATGCTGGATTTGAACTCATGAAAATTAATGAAATCACCTTTTGTAATGTTAGCTTAAAAACAAAACCTCAATAAGACAGAAGTTTCTTGCCGGCGATCTTAATGTATTCATAGACCGAGTGCACATAATTCATACATTTATACATGTGCTAGTAGTCGTTTTTAGGCTTTATACCTGCGTATAGACGCGAAATACTGGCCGAGGAAATCCTTGGCATCGTTGAGTACTTCCTGCGGGTCGCGCGGCACCTCGCCGCGGCCGGGGATCGCCATCACGCTGCCAAGACATGCCCTCTCGTTGCATAGCGTTGGCTGTGGACAATAAAAACAACTTAGTTTAATAATTTTTATTTATTTATTCAGTTTTTAAAACATTATTAAATCATTAAGAGCAGTGTTAACATAAACTCAACAAATCAACATAACATCACGCCCGGTCCCTGACGGGGTAGGCAGAAAGCACCGAGTGAGTGCCAAATATCTCTGTCCTCACTAACCTGACGTGCTTCGTCCACATAAACTCATTTATGTAAATGTAATGTACGTAAATATATTTTACAACTTTGGATTAACTTAGCCGAACTGCTTATGTTATAATAATATTAATAGAATGCAATAACTATAGGTATGTTTAGTATATAAGCAAATATATATCTTGAATTGACTTTGTTACATTCCCACAAAACTTAACTCCTATACAATACGTTATCGTTTTGAGTTTTACGGGGTTGATTTAAAAAGAATCCTTATTCGTGGCAGACAGTCACTGTTTCCGGTCGAGAGCTTTTTTCACAATCGGCCCGGCGTTGTTAACGTAAAATGTAACAAATATTACAAGGATTTATAAAAGAGATCCGTTACGAAAACATTCCAGAACAGATAGAGCTCCCATCAGGAGCATAATGCCTCCTTTTATATCTCGAACTGAAAGATATCCACTTCATGAAGCGAACGCAAACAGTGGCTCCGAACAATATAGCGAGAAATAAGAGTAGTTTACTTTTAAGAACTGAAAGAGTACCTACACAAAACAATAAAACTTCACAAGGCTACAATTTAAGGCGCTGAAACAAAATACGTTACAATACCTACAGCCGCCATTGTTTGGGATCGCGCCACTGAAATATGTACAACTTAGAACTAGACAACATTTTTCGTTGAATTGATGTATACCCGTAAATAATAGACGATATTAATTATTACGTTTTTGTGACCGGTAATTTTGTGGTTTTGTAGCTCGTTATTGACAGTGTTGATGTGTCAGTTTTTATGAACTTTAATTTTGGTAAATTGTAACTAGCTGGTGAGACATCATTGATCGTAATATTTTAGGTATATGATTTTCCACGTTCAAACGACTAATATATAAAATGTTACAAGAATTATCAATTTGCTTAGTTCTGTCACAGATTGATTGATTGATTGATTGATTTATTAATTGATTAATTGATTGATTGCTTAATTGATTAATTGATTAATCGATTCAGTAATTGATTGATAGATTGGCGATTTCTCAGAACAACCAGTACAAGTGAGTGCAAATAGCACCTCAACATGATATCAAATGACTAGAAAAGATTATTGTTATTACAAATATAAACATACGTAGCTAGTAAAAAGTATGAACAATTAATAATCCAATTCCAATAATATAGCTCCCTGCACTATAAATTGGATCGAGTAGTGAATTGAGCGGCTGATATTCAGTGATGTGATTCCAGATAGGTTTGAATGCTGTTAGCTCGGGAAATAGCGACGTTTGATTGATATTGGTTCAATTTATAAAAACTGTGATTTTTTTTAGGAAAAACCTAGCCTATCGTATGTATTTATTATATACAGATATATGTCCGGATAAGTATTTAAGACGAGCTGTGCCCCGCGGTTTTACCCGGGTAAATCCCGATCCCGTGGGAATTACGGGATAAAAAGTACCCAACATGTTTCCTTCTAACCTCCTTTGTCTTTCAGTGAAAGTCTCATTGAAATCGGTTCAAACAAACAGACAAACAAACAAAGATTTTAAAAAAGTTTCATTCTGTTTTAGTATCATGTAAATAACTAAACACTTGAGAAAACACAATTATTTTGAAATTACAGACAGACACTTCAATTTTATTTAGGTATGTATATCGATTTTAATAGCAGTATAGAGTTTCAGATCGTTTGATTAACGTAAGTTACTCGTACCTAATACTTTTTATCGCTAGTCAACAGATACGTAAAAAAAAACAAAATCGGTTCACAAACAACGACACTGAACTCTTTTGTCTCTGCCTATTTGTAGATACGAGTATGGCATAGATTCTCAATTATATTGTTTCAGAACGTAACTTTACTGTCAGAACGCAAGTATTAGCGGATAATAAAATTATTTACAGTGACGCAAATGCCTGTAACACGATAACGGGCTTACATAGCTGCTGTCTGTAAAAATTATTTCAATTGTAATACACTGAGATACGCAAACTTTTTTTTGTAGCTTTTTCTAGTCGAAAACGAATAACAAATTCCCCTGAAGACATTAAGATCTGTATATATATCAGATGGGACTGAAATGCATCTTGGATTTTGTCACAGTTGCGTTAATGTTACTATAGACTTAGAAGATACATTGGTACAACCCTGTTAGTGTATCCGCCCCTGACCTCTTAGTGTACCAACCAAAACAATAGAACACGAGCACTAAAAACGCTAGCATAGATGATGCCTCCGTACATATAATGTCTACAAACGATTTTCTACCTTACAAAACTGACAAATCATAACAATAAATAAGTATGCAAAAGGTAAGCGAATCGTAAGTTGATAAAACAAGTGATATTTGCTAAGAGCGCGTGCTCTGCGCCATGTCAATAATTACGTTGAAACCATTAAGTAGGGTTCGTGTGGGGATCATATTTTTGAATTATCATCATTTATAGGTTTCACGTTTATAGGAAAATGTATAAACCAGATAAGTACTTGCACAATATTATCTTAACTATTTGTTTTAGGACATGGGTAATACTCAATGTACTAATCACTTAAGTTAAACAGTTAGTAATTATGGCAGAAAATAAAATAGGTATTATGCATAAACTTTTATATTGAACACACCAACTGATTTGAATTTTATTATTTCACTCTCTAGTAGTCTGGGTTCAAATCTGGGCACGTAACTCTAGACTTTTCAGTTATGCGCGTTGTAGAAGTTAAAAAATAAATACGACTTATTTGTTAGAACGGTGAAGGAAAATATCATGATAAAATCTGTACGCTTTAGGGGTCGCAGAATGTTGTCTGAGCTGAGTAAAATTGGCCAAACCGCACTTGTCCTTCTCATTGAGAGAGCAGACCTGTAGTAATGTAAATTGGGTTAAAATATGCATATACATTGACAATGTATTGTATTTTTGAAGTGAAACTTCTTTGAGCGCCTGAGGGTACAATTCGTATGGATGAAACGACACGAAAATGTGGGACGCTTAACGCAATCAATCGGAAATCTAAAAATTTAAAAATTTAAAAATTAATTTGCCCATGAAGGTAGAAATATTGTATGGTATATTGTATTTTATTGTGTTCATTATTTAAATTTGACTTACCACTCTAGGACAAGTTGTGTCGTAAAGTCGGTCGTACAGATACTCGTGCGATTCGATATTTTTAAGCACTTTGGGCCTTATTACTTTGCGCGGCTGCTTCTTATCTAGTTTCAAAATCTGTATACTATTCACTTGCCCATTGGCTTTTGATTTATCGCTCGCGTCCTGGTCTGCGGGCATCGTGGGTTTAGAGAAATCGAGATGGTCGATTGGGCACGTTCTCCCTTCATCCTGCACCGCTAATACTTCGATAAGATCTCCGTTATTAACAGCGATGGCCTCCTCTAGCGATGTATTGATGATCGTTTCGGAATTCTGTACGACTCCCGGAGCCATTTTTTGATTTTTCGCCTCTGTTACTTACTAACTGTGTTTCTGTGTTTTTGTTTTAATGAATTCGTGAGCAATAATGAGGCGCTGTCAGAAACGCGAACGCACTAAGCGTACGTAGGTGTCGTCGGCGTATTTATAACAGTTTCATCATATTATGTAGCGAATACCGGTGCTAGTTTGTTTTTGATATTTGCAAACAAAAGTATTCCTTGGCTCACTAAAGATTACACTGACAAGTCGTATAGATAAAGTACATATTATCCGCCGCCTTTGTTCTCTATGTGAGATTTGTTTTTGTTTTACTAGTGTTGAACAAAAAGTCATTTGTAACGGTTTTTCGTCTACTGTAGAATAAATTGAATTAAAGCAATTAATTCCTGTTAGTGTAATTCGAGTGCCACAACCATCAGATTGATATACAATAGTGCATACGATTAGAAACAGTGCAGGCTATAAAAGACATTTGTATAAATTTGTTGAGCTGATTAAATAGCGTGTGATGAATTGATAATATTCCTTAACGTCTTGAACAAATCAATTGTATCAAAACTCAAGGTAGACGAAGAATTTCTTCCTGATTTATATTGGAGAAATTTCATCTTTATCAAATTATGATTGTTTTATTTTACTCCGCTCGGAATAAGCTCTTTCTCGATCCGAATAAATCGTGACGGGAGCTTTATTTATTCAAATTGTGTTATTCATTACAATGTCTATACGTACACTAATGAACGTCCTAGATTTTGTATTTAAGGGTACTGATTCACTTACTGATTAAAGGACATTTGATTTAAAGACAGAGATATTTGGCACTCAGTGCTCTCTGCCTACACCGTTAGGGACCTGGTGTGATGTTTTGTTGTTGTTGTTGTTGATTTACTTACTGACGGATTTATTTATTTTTATTTAAGGATATAATCAACTTTGTCTGTTGATTAAATATTTAAATATAAATAAATACAATAATAAATAAATAAATGTCTGTCTGAGATGTTAATTGTTAAGGGGCGTATCCTTAAGTTTTTATCCCCACCCTTTCCACCTTTAACATGCAATACTATATGCTTATTACATAATTGTTTAAATAATGTTTACCCGTAATTCGGCTACAGACATGTTGGCGCCATTGTTAGTTCCCAATCTCTAGATTTCTTTTTTAATTCGACATGAATCGCTTTTCGACATTAAATTACAGTTTGCGAATTAAGGTAAAGGTATAATTAATAACAAATTGATCAGTGTCATTAAAAAGGTAGTTTTATTCATATAATTATAGTTGTAGTAAATATCTGTAGAAGTGAAAAATACACTTTTGGCATTTGGTCTGGTAGCAGAGACCATGACTGCTAACCCTGTTTGTTCTATGTCTAGACTTAACAAAAATATATATCGAAATAAGTGTTATAATAGCATGTATATATAAATGTATCTTTATCCGCTGCCCGGTTAGTATAACACAAGCATTTGATTGCCTTGTTTGGAATTACACACCCATGTGTGGAATTGTCCTAATTATTATTACTGTTACTATACTAGGGTTAGGGTAGACACATCCTAAGCTGGAACACGCATGCCAAGAAAAAGGTTATTCAGTCTGAATTTGGCGATTACTGGTTTATATGTATGAATTGGAAATCGAAGACGCCAGTAGGGCCTTCTTCTCTGATCTTCTTAGAGACTTGTGTTTCTCATTATTTTTAACCACATGTTATGTCTAGGACTGTCCTATTAGTGTTTGATTACGAATGTCCATAGCCAATGCCGACTATTTAACTGCTGCCTGCCTGTTCAAAACTCTCTTGACATGAAAATACATATAATAAATAATTGATTTCGTTAGCTATTCGTAGTTATCTTGTTCTTTCATTCCTTTCATTTCTTTTTTGATGTCTGCTAGAGAATATTTATAGGCAATAACGCTTATTGTATAACTAAATAAATATTATTTTTCTAAAATACATCTTTAACACATTTATTTTACACTTGTAGTAGGTACCTACGGCTAGCGTTTACAATGTGCGAACATAATGCGTAGTAGCATTCTCACATTCAACCAAAACATTCGCAATTTCTATGGTTGATCGCACACATTCAGAGTAAATTAGCCTTCTCCATGTTTAGACGTTGTTTTTCGACAAATAAACAAGAACCAACATCATCAACTGTATGTTCACATTTTATCGCTTGTGCAAACACCCCTCATGTGGTACAAAGTCATGTGCTCAATATTATAATATTTGTACAAAGTCATGCATTTGGTTTCAGTGGCAATGACGAATCAGGCAGTGTTTGTACGTGATTTCAGATACAAGTCTGGCCTGTCCCGTATCTCTGTAATCAGCATCACCATTATTAAAATTATGTATTTCAAGATTTTTACAAGTCGAATAATGTGAACTATTTAAAAAGCTTATACAACAATAATAACTTAGCTTAGTGTATAAGTTCACTGGACACAGGTACAGTAAAGCTAAACCTTCTCATGATGGAAGAAACGTTGTGCCCAAAATTGGTACAGTAAAAGAGTTACTGATTATAACTTTTTAAATTTTTAAATAATTTCATTTCACTTGCTGCAGACAAGAACCCAATTTGCATACGGAATTTTAAAACTACACAGCTCATTTCCACTCAACCCTTTACATTACACAACTTGTATTCACTATGCTCCCAATTTTTTTTTCTTTACTTCTCTGAGTAGGTACCTAATTCATTGACTTTTTATAAAACATGTAAGCGTGTCGAGAGCAAATTGTTTAAGTCTCTCAGGATCTGCAACTGGCCAGGACTATACTCTACAATATGACAACCCTTTTTTTACTAATTCTAACATCGCTCATTAGTCTGGTCATAAAAATTCTAATTTAAGATCTTTATTATCGTTTCTTACTTCTTTTGGATATGCTGTCCTCATATTACTGTTTCACTGTTTTGATGTATCAGCTTTGTAGATTTACGGTGTAACCAAGACTGACAACAGGACGCGCTAACTTTCCTCGCGAATACAGGCCAAAAAGAACATTTTGAAATTATTGTCTGTCTGTCTGTTGTCCGGCATTCACGCAAAAACTAATGGACGGATTTCGATGAAACTTTTTTGTTATATAGCTATTAGACCTCGGCAACACATACGCTATTTTTTTTTTTATATACTCCTATTCCACGCGGATGAAGTCGCGAGCAAAAGCTAGTCAATTATAAATTTTAAAGAAACAATACATTCATTCATCTAACGTACCACAAGAATTCACGGTATTACTGCCTTTTTCAACTCGTGAAAAAGTATCAGGAATGAAAGTCAGAACAGACATGAAAAAACACTTGCCATCAAAATTGAGTCTCCTCGAAATCAAGCTACAGTCGTTGCAATCCAAATGTCGTCTAACGGGTTACACTTGGTTGTGCTTTCATAGCTTTTAGTAATACTTGCACATGAAGCTGGTATGAATAGTAGACTTGGAAGATATAGACTTGGGTATACGTAATTCAATCAAATTAAAGGTGTATTAAAACAAGATCAAGTCACAATTAATCGGTACCAACCTTTATGAAAAACAAACATAACTATAAAGTGGAATATCCTGCCTGCATACCTGTTTCCCTATAATTATTACCGAGGACTTTTCAAACCTATCAAGCGAGATTGCGGAAAGATACAGTCACGAGACAACAAGAATAATACAATATTTGCACTGTAAAAAATGTTATCTGAAAAATCTAATCGAAATGTGAATGAACGAAATATACGACATTGTGCGTGTAATGTTAGAATCATGAACAAGGGAGCAGAGAGCGATGGCGCAGAGAGTTGAGACGGCATACAAAGCGTCAAGCCATTCGCCGTCACGGCATATGAGTCGACCTCGCCCCAAAGCGCTAATTGATGTTGCAAAAAAAAAATTATATAATTTTACATTTCATTCTGTGTGCTATCTTCTAGATTGTTCTCACATACAAATGCAATATACGTAGAACAGCCGCCAGCTTACATACGTCGAATTAAAACTGCAAACTGCAAACGTTCTCGCGCTCGGTAACTTTATCCTTTGAGAATAAAAATCCACTCAACACAGTTGCACGTTGTAAGGGAATTTTGAATTTTGAGCCAAATGGCTCTGGACGTGCGTCATAAAACGAATTTTCTACCGTAATGACTTTCGTAGTAGTGCCTCGTTATTTTAAAGTTTGACGACACAGTAGCAGACCGTAATGCATATAATTATCCAAAAGCAATTAAATATCACCATAATATTCAGCAGTGATAAAACGAGTCGAGATTAGTACTTAACGTCTTTTTATGTCATTTACATTTTCAAATTTAAATTGTTTTTTTGATTTAATAATTATCATTGTTTCGTCACACTCAAACATTTTCAACTATCTTTAATCGGGTTTGCCTGTCCCTCGGACTTTATAGACTAGGCAAATTAAGCTGGCGAAAACAGCTTTAGCACCCTTACAAAATAGTAAAAAAAAAAAAGAACGTAACATCACGCCTTTAATCCCCGAAGGTGTAGGCAGAGGAGTGTAATACACCCCCACATTTCACCAGTTACGTTTAAGTCCCACAATGGAATAGGTGGTGAGCTTATTGCTATGCACCGGGCACACATCCAGACTGAGTCACTACTAGAAATTCTAAATTAGAAAAATGCAGCAGTACCCAACCCGGGATGTGAACCCAGGACCTCCCGATCGGCAGTCGCGCTAGCAACCGCACGACAAACGAGGCAGGCAGGCATATATAAAATGTATGCAAAATTGTTTGTTTGGTACCCCCATATATCAAAATTTTAATGCATCCAGGATTTACATGCTTTGGTGCAATTTATATTTGAGATTTATGTTCAACAAACTTTTGCCTGTGACTTCTTTCACGTGGAATAGCAAGTTTGGACATCATTTGGAGTATTTCAAAATAAACTATGGCTTATAGGTTACCGAGTAAATAATACCGAGCTATATAACCAAAAAAGTTCCGTCGAAATGCGTCAAAACAGACAGACAAAAATTTCAAAATGATTTTTTTTGGCTTGTGTTACTTGTATGAAGACGTCTAGGGGTATTTTTTTAGTTTTTATTCAATGTACAGAATTGAACTCTTCTGCAGTTTTATGATATGTATAGAATAGATTAAAAAAAATACAGACGAATTGAGTACTTCCTCCTTTTTGAAGTCGGTCAGCAACGATTAAACGGCATCTTTTGTCGGCAATATCTTAATTGTGCAACAGGTGTAACTTAGCATTGCCGGTGTCAACATTCCTTAACTTAACAAATAAACAAAACCAACATTGTTAAGCTAAAGCAAGTTAAATATCTTCGAAACGTAGTAATACTTACAGTGATATATTTATTTTTCAACTGCGACAACTCTTCCTCTTTTGATATCAATATGTTTTTCAAATCTGCGATCTCCTTTTGCAGAAATGTTATACGTTCCATTATTTATTGGTTACGTAGATTACTTACATTACATTTGTTATGGCTTATAAATTATATTCGATCCAAACTGCGTGTAAAAATAACAATAATGTACACTTATAGGGCGATAAAATAAACAAAATATCAAGTAACATCACATTTTTATTACAACAGAACACATTAATCGCTTGTTTGACAAGGCAAATATGACATGACATTAGGTGTTTAGTTTTAAATTGGTAGCTTAACACAAGGATAAGACTATTCACATACATACAGTTATACTTAAAAGACGTTTATTTGCACAAATATGGGTACATATAAAGGTGTTATAGGATTATAAGTTCAAGCAATATTTTGCCTTTTACGGCGTACAAATTTAAAAATAAAACATTTAACAGTGGGACAACTATTATTATAACTATATTACTATTATTACTCGACTGCCTCGTTGGTCGTGCGGTTGCCAGCGCGATTGTCGATCGGGAGGTCCTGGGCTCAAATCCCGGGTTGGGTGCTGCTGGATTTTTCTAATTTAGAATTTCTAGTAGTGACTCGGAGTCTGGATGTGTGCC
>DWUN01003846.1:0-11495 GCA_018249975.1 Passova gellias
AAAATCCGTTGCGTAGTTTTAAAGATTTAAGGGAACATGGGGATATAGGGACAGAGAAAGCGACTTTGTTTTATACTTTGTAGTGATGTTAGCCAACGTAATATGTACGTATTGCATTGAATAAAACCTTTCAAAGTATATTTACACTTACACGTACGTAAGGAGTTCCTTAATATATTCACTCGAAAGTACAACCTATTAACAATGTTTAATTTTACTACAGTCATTTGAGTATTTACATAAAACTAATCCGATAATAAAGACAGATCTGTGAATACAGATTACAATTCCTGAAGCACAATAAAGGCACAGCTCAATAAATGGCAGGTATTAGAATATTTAATCCTCTTAGAATATTTAAACCCTGAGACGATATTAAGTATTCTCAAAGAACATTTCTGTGAAAAGCTTTCTACTGAATTATAATCACATACCTTACTATTTATAATCAGCAAAAGTAATGTATCGCAAATACCCTAGTAATAATGGTACATAATATGTTAAAAACCTAATACACAAATAACTAGATCCGAAACGAATATCCTAATACATTATTTAAATAGGATACAATGAATCAATTATTCAATGAAAAATGAACGTAACATTAATTTACAGATAAGGCACGTATCCCTTAAAATGAAATGATAACGCATAACAAAACAATACATGCTAGCGAATGCAAAGTAACATAAAAAGGTAGAAAAATACTTTAACAACAAAACAAAAGATTATAAAAAACATATTCCTATAACCGGTAACAGTACAATGACTTATTTCAAATCATTAAAACAATACTTGTATATCATATTTTTATCAATAACTTGATAGAATTGGTGATAAAGCGTATTCATGAAGCAATCGTTTCTCATGAGAAGCGTTCATTAATATTACTGCCGAAGGAAACAGGGCACTTGATATTCCATCCGCAAGACAACGTATTAGTGATTATCATAAAATATTACAATATTAAGCCGCCACAAAGTTTGCTTTGTTTTGAAGTGAAATGAAATTATTCATATAAATCACAATGATAAACAAGAAGCCATTCGTTGTTATGCTCTCGTTGTTATTAATTTCTGATTACTAAAATATAATAAATATACACAGCCCTCAATAATTCCTATCGAAATGTACCCTTTGTTCATCGAAGGGCTAACGGACCCTTTAAAACGTATATTACAGATACATGATAACTTATTAATGTAACAGATAACCTTACACCTATTAAGGAACAAAGGCAGGTTGGTTATTAAGTAATGAAGCTAATGCTTCGAAACGATCGTCTACCGCGCAGAATTGAGTTCCACGAGGTTATTATACATTTTAATTTATTATGAGGCACGATTTTCACAGGGAACGATAATGAGTTGATCCCATCTCATTATTACTATCTGTATAAGTACTACGCGTGATTACTGACGACTTGATTTGTGGTCCGTTCGGCCGACAGGTTACTGCATTAGCGTGCGCCTTGCACGCTTCCACGTAATTACAGCACGAACATAAAGTAATATTTCATACGAGAAACGCGGGTCACATGTCCGTTCCCGACGCCGACGTGTAAAGCTGTTTAACTTTGAAATAACCTGTTGGATATACGGCGGAATGATTCATTTGTATTGCACCGTATAAATAGTGAATTATTTAGAAAGGTCAAGACGAAGCGCGTCAGGTTTGCAAGGCCAGAGATATTTGACACCCAGTGCTTTCTGCCTACCCCGTTAATGACCTGGCGTGATGTTATGTGTTGGATGTTAAGTGTTGGAAAACAATTAATATAATCACTGGAATAATCCACTCGGGTGTCTTATCCCGGTGAGCCAAACGTTTCCGTTGTTCGCGATAATTTCGGCGGCTCACCTTCGCGCGGAAATATTTTCCAACGTCGACGTTAAACAAGGTGGAGATTGCGTTCAACGCGCGTTGTCTCGACGCGAGTTCCATTATGTAAAACGTAATAACCGAATTTCATATTCGTGTAACATTACGATATATCCGGTGGCACGCCTCGCCTAGTGCGGCCGTATCGTAACAGTTACACGTTCCGGGACTCGGTGAAGCCCCTCGATTCCATCCCCTCGTGAAACGGCCCTCGATCTTGTTCGCTCCTATTCGAGAACACTTTTGATCTTTCTTTTGATATCTACAATATTTATATTTTCGCCGCCGAAGCGGAATCCATTTAGAATAAATGATATAGTAGAGCTCCACGAAAGGCGAGCGCCCGTGCCCGTACCGTACTTGTTCGAACGTGAATAATCACGAATTCTATTAAGCTTCACCGTAATCTCATTTTATTTATGAGTGGCTCTCTTTAGAGGTTTTTATGGCGGTTCGTATCGGCTCGTTACGTTCATAGCCAATGGTTGTTTGACGCGTGAGAAAGTCGCCTGCTTCACGGCGTACGAAGTATCAGGTTATGGCCGGCTGCTGTACGTTTAAGCACTACTGTTTTCTTTACTTCATTTTATACAGTGTCCATTCACCTCTTTGCATTGACGGAGCTTGATGTTTTACGTTCAATGGCGTGCCGGTCGGGTTTCACCGTTTTGTGAGAAGAGAAGTGAAGTTGAAGTTATTTCATTTAGTTTATTTCGTTATCAGAGTATATCAGAGTAATACGATTAATATTAACTTTACTCTTATACTAATTTATATTAGCTTTCATTTGTCATTTACATGACAAATGAACGTATTAATTAACGTAACTATTATTACATTTCAATTTTAATGACGCTACCTACGCCGTATCCCTCCCATAATTCGAATTTTAAAAAGTCCGTGTCTCAATTACAAACTGATTTGTATAAAACATTTTTAATATTAAATAATAGGTTTCTAATTTTATTTTTATTTTAGTTCATTTTATATATTTTTATCTATTGACATTACTTTATAATATCTTTATTTTCCTAATTATGTTAACTTTCTAAGTATGTTGTGTTTTAATAATTGTTAATTGTGTGAATATTTTGCTGATGTATTATATATAGATGGAACTTGGTTCTGAAATAAAGTATTATTATTATTATTATTAAAACTTTTAGATGGCTGTAGAAAATTACATACTTTATTAACGCTATTTCAATTTTGGAAAAATATATGTAGATATAAAACAAAGTGTAGATAATGACTGTAAAATCTCAACGAAGTAAAACAAGTTTATATTAACGCCTGAGCGTAAAAATTTTAAATCGATATCTTATCGATTAATCGCTTAATTTCGCAGCAATCAATTTTGTGATGTCTAGAATAGCGATAAACTTGTTTATCAAAGCTTCTCGATGAATAACATTGAAATGTTTGTCTGTCCGTGTATGTTACGTACATTGTATAAAAACATTAAGGTACAAACAAAAAATCGCAAATCTATTAAATGAGCAATTCATGTATTTTAAATCTATTGTATAAATATGCAATTGGTTTCTCTGAAACGGTTCTAACTTCCATTTCGTGGAAAAATTTAATATTGGTATTGTTGGGTCGAGATATTTGAGTTTTAACTTTAGAAAATTTTGATTTCACGCATTTTCTGAAATATTGCATCGAGTGATATTAGCTCGGCAATAAGTAGTTCTATTGTAAGCTTAAAATTGGTTTCATATAAAGGTCTTTATGCGTTTGATAAAATTTGTCATATTAAGCGTGATTGCTACTACAGAAATGAATATATTATGCAACTTTTTCCTGCGGGAAGATATCCCATTTCCAAAGGAAACTCGATAGATATCTAGCGCCGCTCGGTCGCTCTGGGTTCCTAGTAGAATTTAAACCGGTAATAAAATGAACAGAAATTAAACCTATAAATACCGCAACAATGTGCTAAGACGTAAACACAATTCGTATTTGCTTGAAACATGAGTAAAATTTGGTTAAGAGTTTACTGCTTATGAAAATATTGTAAGTAACATCTGAGATTTTAAATAACTGATAAATTATACAACATTAGTACATTTTTAGATTTAATATTTGTAATAGCTACTATATTTTGGATGGCATTTTTAAAGCATTCTAATATCAATACAAAGGAGGCTTCGCAATTATAAAAAACGTGATTAATGCGTAAGCAACGTGACACCTTGACATCTCTGCAATCCAAGATGTTTATGGCAATGCTTCTTAAGGTCAAATCAATATACAATCTACATCCGAACAATTATAATGAAGTAACATTAACATTGCATTGCCTATACCAGGAGTCCATAAAAGTCACAGTCTTCACATAACTCAATGTTTTTTAACTTACACAATATGCCGTTGCATCCGTGTCTGTAGAATATTTAACTAAAATGTCAGAAGTTCGTTTATAGCGATACATGGGCTTAACAAGCAAAACATCTCGGACCGATGTTCGAAGAGATCATCTGATAAGCGAGTTTATTTGAATATCAAATGCACCCACGCGGACCGACCAGTAAAAACGACATTATTAAGCCCGATCGTTGTTCTCTTTAGTTTTATGCTCGCCTAGTACCGCTTTACTACACGCGATGACGGCGCACGATAACTAAATACAAAAATCAGACCATAAGAAAATTGTTTCATCGATAACTGATTATTTTCAACGTTGCTGCGCGTTTTCTAATACAAACTTGATTACATAGGGCTTACAAAGGGCTCACGTTATTTTTTAAGATACAGTCTAAAAGCGAATAGGGATCAAGGAGGGGATAAATGTTATCTGTTAGTAGCAGCTAACGCATCTATTTTTCATTACCCTTTACAAGCTTGTCGGTTGGTATGTTTAGATCAAATTGTGCAAAAATTTTTTTCAATTGAAATTTTGACTGGTGAAAATTGTTTAAAATATTGTATTATAAATATACAATAATTACAAATTGTGTACAATTAGCAACAATGAACGCCAGTAGTTTATTGTATATCATTGGATAGTCATAAATGTTAATGCATAAATCACTTAGCATTTAGGTATTCATTCTCCGGACGTGAACGCTGACAATACATTTCCAGCGCTTGTCAGCTGGGTAGAGGTGTTTTGTAACCAACGAGTTGCGAGCGAATTTGATTACAACAACAGAGTTCGTTGAATGCACGGCAAATTTGCTTTTGCTTAACACGACGTCAATCCAACTGGGGATAGTTAAAGCAAAGCAATTATCTAAGTGAAGACGCTCATTGTGAGCCGATCAGCCGTCGACCACAATAAGGAGGAAATAATTGCTGCAACTTGTTTCGCACGTTCGATACGGACAAAAGCAATTTGTGTTCGCACGAAGTGGCTCCGTACGGTCGTACGTGCGTGGCGTCCTAGGTGTGTATTAGCACTTGCCGGCCAGCGGTGGCCGAATGTCGAAATAACAAATAATCACCGAAGCGCGATTAATAATCGAAATTAAGAAACGGTAAATTGAGCATTTAATTTGTGACATTGAAACGTTTGTTTTTATCTGTTTTATTGTTATTTATTACCCATTAATAAAACACGTAATTCGTATTACGTGTTTGAACATTAAATAGAAGGTTACGAATATTTCTTTGTCGAGAGCGAATCCCCTTCGATCCCTCATTCCGTGAGAACGGAGGAACAGATTAATTCATTGGTCCATCTCTGCCCGTTTAGATTACGCAGGCGGTGGCTATGTGGTCGGTCGCCGCCGGCCGATTCGCCCCGCAAGTCACGACCCTCATAGGTCACTCCATATCGGGCCGCTAATCTCGAATTCTCGACACTCACTACACGTGTTCCCGCGCCCATACTGATCGCTTTTGTTCTAATTAATTAATCAGGGAGCCAAGGCGCTCCCGTACATCCTATTCGCAACTACCGGGGAAAACGTATTTCGATTCGGCCGATACGTATTATAGCCAGCGAGTCGGAAACAAAGTAACGTTTGGCGGAAATCCAACCTCTCTTATAATTCTGATTCGGGGTACTCGCGTGACCAAATTAAGTCTCACGATGTTTTTCCTGTTGAAACGTCAGCTTTTAGCGCCTTCGAACGAAACGGGTCAGCGCTAGCACGGAATTATCAGTGCGATTGTTTTAGTGGAACAGCTGAGACCGTCGGAGTCAATAAACGGTATGAATCACTGCGGCCCGAATGAAAAGATTATCTTGAAACAGTTCGCGGACGTGTCTAAACATTGTTGGCGACGCTCCAGGAACATGCACATAGCAATCATAGAACACGCAAACATCATTTAGCGACAAATTTACCATGTATCAGAAAATATCTATCACTCTACGTTGATATAGATGCTTTTCTAACTATGTATGTATGTGGCTTTACGAATTATCTCGGAACTCTCGCGTTACTTTGTGACGTATTTCTGTAGTCGTTCGTTAAGTTTGACGGGATAGTGAATAAAATGACTCGACAAGGAGTTGTGCGTTTTGATAAATATCATTTCGTCGCTTTACCATTATTCGGCGGAGACAAATGCACGGCGGGCCCGGCTCACGGCATTCCCTCATTAAAACGTCCCCGAGCGGCTGTCGTCCCCTCGCTTTCGTTTCGATGCCATAATCGATTTTATTGCCGAACGCGATAGAATAAACGGAATGCACGCGCGTTCTTTTTTAGCTGACGCGCATTCCATGTTGCGTATCAATCACGCCGTTATTTCAACACAACATTATTATGACACGCTTCGATATGAGTAATAGGTCTAATTTGTTGGCAACGCGAACGAGATGTCACGAGTGCGGAACCGACTCGCTTGCACGAATTTACGGTGTATATATGCATTCAAGCATTCCACCAAATCGGACGGTTGTTCAATACTGATATTTTCGTAACATTTCACATCAATAAATCGCACAGACATTGCTAGTTTCCTGCTGTATCACAAGTAATCATTGTTACATGCAGTTAGCAATAATTTTATAAAAAGTCTATTCACTTAATTGAACGTTATCTTATAACTGATGTTGAAATATTATTTAAACGCTTAAAACAGTATTGACTTGTATTACATATATTTCAAAGAATTAATAAAGCCACTCATTTATTACATTGACAAAATAATGTATTAGTATTACGATATTTTACTAAATAAAATCCAGTAGTGTATACATTTAAAATACCGCTTATCTGGATTAGAGAGCTGCTGGCATTAATTACCTTAATGGTCGTTGTAACGTTAATCAAATAGGCCACATCGGCCGCGAGCGGTACGTGTAACTAATTTGCAAACAAGCTATTATAGGGTCGCAGTCAAAAGCGCGCCAATAGAATTAAAATACTATTACGCCAATACAAAGTTGATCGAGTCGAGAAGGGAGACCGTCGACGGCAGAGGGCGCCGAGCGGTGCGAGCATGCCGGCTTGCTCAGAGCTCTGCTCCTGTAATTTGATTTGGAGTAGAGGGGCGCGGGGCGCCGGGATCGATACAGCGACGGGCGCAGTCGGGGACGGGGCGAGCAGCGGGCGCGTGTTGTTATGGAAACCGTAGCTACCCTCGTGTTTCCAGATTTCGTCGGTTATCCCCGCGAATTAAACAAAGAGAATAGCGAATGTGGCTCAGGTGACGGCGTACTGCCAATTTGTAGGTGATACTACTAACTTCGTGTTGTTATTGACTTTTGAACGTGCTCGCTTCGACTCGCTTTCGAGCGTTCATTGGGTCGAAATAATATTCGTCGACAATACATCGCGTACAATATTGATACTACGTCGTGTATTGTAATGTAAGTTTGTTAAACACTCCGGGAATAATCTCGTAAAGTTCCAGCAGAGCCGAACTGTGTTATTGTTGGCGAAGTTGTTATTAGCCACGAAACATAGGCAATAGAATCTCGTTATTACTAGATAGAGGAGCGAGCTCAGGGCGAGCCGTTATTAGGCTGGAACACAATATACCACCGAGCGCTCCCCAATTTCGCCCACAAAAGCCATTTACATCATCCGCTAGGTTTACTAGATAAACTATCAATTGAATAGTCAAAGACCACATTTATTTTAATTAATTCATACATATTAAATACGTAACATGTTTTAAGATCACTATATTGTATCACAGTATCACATTTAGAATAGTATTTAAAATACTTAAAATTAAGGTAAGGTTGTAAAAATAAATTTTCGATCTAAAACATTATAAGCTTGTATTGCTATAAAACTTTGCTTCGATAGACGTAAAATACTCAAATATTAAATCTATGAAGTACACAATTCGCTTCCCTTTGTTCTCATAACTTCGCATTACTCGTAAGATTGATTGAACCCAAACATCGGATGGACGATTAAAAACAGGCGAATGTTGAAATTTGTGAAAAGCAAAGTTAGTGACGTCGTCGAGTTAATAAATCTTCAGAAGATCGATGGGTGTTCCATTCCCATTGGCGTTGACGTTACTTATGTGAATATTTATTATATCCGGATACCATTCGCTGTCGAAAAGGTTTGTGAAAGTAAAAAAAATGTTTGAGGATGTTCGTAGGGCCCGTAACGAGTTTTCTGAATGCTCCATGACCACAGTTACTGTGGACTGTAGACGATTAACGAAATGCGGTTGTCCTTTAGCTCTCCCTAGTCTCGAACTGCTTACAACGCTTAGGGTGTTCAATGGCAGCGAGATTTATCCTGATTTAATGTATTTAGGGTGTTCAGAGCGATATCCGGCATCTTTACGTTTCCGATAACTCTCTTCATCGCACGTGTTTATTGTGGAGAACAAAGTTATTTGATTTAAAATAAGCCTTTTTATGTAATGTGTATAACACAATATTTCGTTTTATAGAGAACAATTTTAAGTTAAACTGTAAATACTACAATGTAATACATAATTGACGGACATTTTCACCTCTCTTCAATTTGAAATCTTATTTCACTGCATTATTTATTCAAGATCAATACTAAAGAAAGCGTTTGGTGATTTACAAGAAATGCCATCTGAAATGCTGCATGTCACAGGTGTGGATATGTCTTTTGAATGTAAATCTATTACAACATGGATATTACTTATGTATATGAATATTACTGCTACATAGTTTAAAATATCATGTTCTATTATTCTAAACTATGCATTAATATAACGTACGTATTCGTTTATACAGTTGTTTCAATAAAGATTTTGTTTAATATATTCGACAAAATGGCTGCCAAGTATCTTATGTTTACATACTTTTTAGCTTCATTACCATACTATGTGGCCACGAGATTTAATCTGCGGTTTATATATATATAGATAGATCAAGAAATACAGAATACAATGTATCATGATAACTGTAATATAATATTCTCACTACGCTTCAATATATAAATCTGTTTCTGTATAAAGCTAACGTTTTATACCGTAACCACTGAATACGGTAAAGAAACAAAAACCTACCAAAGATACGCTTCAAAAACCAAATAATTCAAAAGTAATCTGCACATTTAAAGTTTTTATAACGTGTACTTACTGAATATAGCAGCTAAAGATGGGAGGTGTGATAAGTTCGCCCCCGCGCGAGCTCTGGCACACAAATTACAGATATATCAACGTTAGGTACATTTGCAAGCAAAAGTGTTAATGAATTAGATACGTATCGTATCAAATATCTCCGCACAGGTGTGGTTTCACCGGCGACTCTAATTGCATCGCCAACTCAGAACGAATCACTAAAGCGGTACATTTTATTCGTATTCTTAGAATTGCCCGCTACTTGAACACACAATTAGACGTCTATCTTAATTTTTGTATACTGTTTACTTTTTTTTTATATTCGTGTTAATTTTTACAATTTACATTCAACTTGTGCTCACACCTTTTAGTACCATCTCGACGAAAGCGGGAAATAATTTTTCATCTTTTAATGAACTCTTAGAACGGATTATCTTAAATGTTTACTTTCCCAGCGTTCCAAGGAAATTCGTAATAAATTCTATGATGATATCTTTTTAGCGCCTTTGACGTGAAAATATAACAAACTAATAGATATATTGATTTTGAGTCACTTTTGCGCTTAGTGTTGAAAATGCCAGCAACGCTTTTTTTCAACATTGCAAATGAAAATATTTTCATTTATCCGAAATGAAATAAAATCATTCAATCTTTTAAAAAATATATAACTGTGATTGTTTATAGAACTGTGAAAATAAAATGTGTTCTGTTGCGGTGAAATAAAATATGTGAATAAAACATGACTCCGTTCACTCTTCCATAATACAATAGTTCGCACGCGACTTTTTAAACTGAGTAATTTTATTTTACGTTTAATTTTGCTACATCGGATTGTTTTTTATCTGTTGGGTATCTTTTTACAACTGAGAGTTTGGAGTTAGTTTCTTTTGTAACCTAGCAAACTTCTTTTGTATCCTAATTAAAATTTCGATCATAATTCATTTAATAATAACCGTATAGGTTTAATATAACAACAATACTTTATATAAAGCGCCATTTTGATGTTACATTATCCACAAGAATTTGTAACATCTCACTTCTATTGAAGCGTTATAGCTGAAAGAATCTTCTTTCTAAAAGGTTCTCTACATGAACAATTTTTACAAAGTACTCAGTTGAAACGGCCTTACTGAACTTGTTGCAGCGTCTACTTTAAATTCTACCTCGGAAAAGAGACTAAAACATTTAGCTGCACTCACAAGAACGGACGCTGGCTGGCTTTTGCAGAATTCTAATAGAAAAAAAATCACCTTTGATGAGATTTTACGACAGGCGTAGTCGATTTGAGAATTAAATGGCTATTTCACATTGACTTTAATTTTACATTAAACGTAAGTTTTATAACGATTATTAACTATGCAATTAAAACTTTAATAATAAATACTAATTTTATACGGTTGATAAAAACAGATCGGCATCTTTTTGTGTTAAAAATAACGTAGAATTTATCAATAACAATATGTCTATGTTTATAAATGAAAACCCACTTACTGATATGTTGTTTCGCAGTCAAAACGCTCTCGTCAATCAATAATACAGCGTATCTACATATTCGGCACTGGCAGTTTTATGTTACCGAACACCGTTATTATCTTGTTAAACGATACGTGATCAGACAGCGCCGCTAAAAACTTACGTCACCGCTTCGCATTGACAACGTAGACTATTGAAACCAACCACGCGTTATGTATGTGTACCAACTACTCGATTGTCATGCTAGCCTGGTATCGGATAACCGTTTGTTGCCGATTTAATAATACATATATAAGTACTTCATTGCTTTCTGTGCAGTCGGTCCGTTTACAGAACTCCTATACTGTGAATCTAATTCAATTATTTTAATCGAATTAGTAATTAAATAAAATAAAATAAAACTAGAAAAGCTATTTTTGTTTTATTCAATACTAGCAGTTGGAGACACCTCAATATCGGTTGAGTGACCTAACCTCATGGCAGCTCCGGATGTAAGGCTAATTGGGAATCACGCAAGCTTTCGTTTAGTACGTAAACCCTTGGTTATGGATTTGTTCCTTATTAATATTTCTGGTCAATTTTCCCATTCCCATTTATTATATTGCGTTTCATCTTAGCATAATTCGAAATTACTCAGCCATAAAATACTTTATTAAATTAATATTACATTACAT
>DWUN01003847.1:0-11494 GCA_018249975.1 Passova gellias
TCGGACCAATATTTTCTGAGATTAGCGCGTTCAAACAATCAAACAAACTCTTCAGCTTTATATTATTAGTATAGATATATAAATTTTACACCCAGACAAAATAATTACTCTGACTTATCACACAAATATCAATCCTCTTTGGGAGTCGAACCTACAAACCCCCGCTTAGCAGGTTTACTAACTACTACCGGGTTAGTCAATACTGATTCAGTATTAATTACTAGCGCTAAGGTCACAGTTATACTTTTGAACTAATCGTCTAATTAGAGTCATTGATTTGTGAATCTTCGCAGACCGCTTTATATCTTCACCCAACATCGATATTCCCGCAAGATTATTCTCACACCTATAAAATAACCCCATGCAAAATAACAACGGGAACACCTCAAAAGGTAACCCATCCCATTCGACAGCTTTTGAAACATTTATCATATTACGTCTGATATGTATCACAATCCGCCAGTTTCGTCCACTTTCACTTTTGACGTTTTACCTCGAATACCGTTGGCAAATAATAATCTCTTCAACCTTGACGAAATAAGAAAGTCCCAAGTAAATACTTATATATATATTATTTACAAAATCGCGTTGACATTTCTTTATACCTTTTGTTATAAGTACCTCATAAGTGTCGAGGCTTTCCGAATCAATAGCATAACAAAGCTTTTGCTTTTCTCTTTCAGTTCAGTGAAACACAATATTATTGTAACGTACGAAAATAAAACGGAAGTTTTATTTTTCGGAGGTTTCTTCAAAGCTGAATTAGGTCCTTTTGTGACCGAATAATATGGCGCATTTTAGACGTTTTGCTAGATCTGAAGTGTTTATTTATGAGGTGTTAAGTTCGGAATTCCGCTGATAAGACGATTGCTTCTCTCATTGTGCTGTAATACAAAAGATTTCAATAGTTCAATAAAAAAATAATCTATGTTATCAAAAGTTTAATAGGAACTAATTTTACTGTTTTAGCGAAAACAAAAATCTGGCTATAAATTATAATTCAATTTGAAACAAATTTGAAAAGAGGAAGCTTCTGTTTGAGGAAGTGTACTGTATTTCCGCGAATTCCGATAAAACATAACAACGCCAACGGGAACGCAGATCATGTTTCCATTAATTTTAAGTGTACAAAAATAAAAGGTGGAGGTTAAACGTTGATGGTGTAACGCATTTAGCTAATTTTATTTTGAATTCACATAACTGAACTGTCATTCCTTTTGACGTTGTATAAATGAACCGATGGTGACTTGCGACTACCAGTGATGGATTTTTAAATGCCAGCGACACAGTTATAGGTCTTGTTGTACTGTCAACGAGTAACTAATAAAAGTTGATCACCAAAACGTTAATGCCTCTATTCGTTGTTTTACGGACAGCTGCATGTACGCTTCTAATATTTGGTAGAAATACATTTTTTAGAACAAGCTTATCGTCCAACTTATTGGATTTAGAAATACGGTCACTAAGCTAATTGCGCATTGTTATCAAAATCAAATGTGCATTCAAAATTTCATTCTAACGATTGAGGTTAATAGATTTAAAATACTGTTCCAATATTTGACCCGCACATATCACAAACTCTGGAAAGATTTAAGAGAGGTCTTTCCTGCAGTGTCGACTCAAGTGTGGTGTTTCATACTTGTGTAGAGAAAATAATGTTTTGAAAGACTTATCGCTCATCGCTCATTCGTCCATTATAAAGCATGTCATTAAGTTGGAAAGGTAATTTATGGACGTGCTGAAACGAAATTTCAAGTGCTGTACGAAAAAACTTTTCCAGCAACGGCACCAAACTTATATGCAAATTGTGAAGCAACAATGTGAATTTATGAATACGCAATTTCACGACACGAAGAACGCGAGGCGGATATTGCGCTAACTGTTCCGCCAATGCTTTAATGGAGTTCAAATAGAATTTGGACTTCAATACAAATTCTCCAATTGACAATTTTTGCTAAATGACACTTCCAACACTTGGCTACAAAAGAAACATCTAGACATCACTCATCTAACAAGTTGGTAATCAAAACCAGAGTACTCCGCTTCTTAAAACATGGGTGACTATATACTTAAAAACATCAATCAACATACAAACAAAAAAAAAGATATTATGAAGATCGTAAAAAGCAGTAATTTTTAACCTAATACTATGCTAGATAATGTTCTCAAAAAGTAGGCACTATTTGATGATTACACGGCACTAATTGGCGGAACAACTAATTCTTCTAGACAAAGATAAAGCAATAACTAAGTGACTGATGAATCCCACGAAACGAAATATAATGTCGTAATATGCATGTACTTGTATATCTTTTAATTCAGACATTTTGTTAATTTAGTTCTTAAAGCTCCAAATTGCAGTGGCTCCTGTAAAATTATTTGAATTGGTTTATGTATGTTGTATATAATATGAATTTAAAAAAAAATATCTCTTTGACTACAACTGCCTCGATCTCTCGTGCTGTAAAAGCTCCACTCTTACTGTCACCGCTCTCACGAATAATTCAGGTTGCAAAAGATTGGATGGACACAGAGAAAGCAATGTTCGAAACGAAAGTTCGGGACACGGTTCATAAAACACGAAGCAAAAACTTCAATTTGCTCGCTTTGAAATTGCAACTATGTGAACGTCATCGCCCATGACATCAGCTGGATGTGACTTTCATCCCTTTTTGTTCTTCGCTTTGTTCCATAAAACATATTTTAAGCTAAGTCAGAAACGAATGCAAATCGCTTTTAACGATAATATTATTGTGCAGCACTACGCACTACGCAGTAACACGTCCGGCAAGAGATTGTATGCGTAAGGTCATCCAAATTTTTTGTATGTAGTTCACCACGTTGAATGTAACATAGACCATCTGCTATCACCACCATTCGTTAGGGTAAGACGAAAATCATCGCGCTACGTCAGACATTTTGAACCTTACCGCTTAACCTAATCCCGGTGACGAAAATAATGGTACTATATAAAATAAACGTTCTTTTGATGCAACAGAAACGCAAGGAGAACACCTAAGTACTGAACATATTTTGATAGTATTACAAATGTTATGTGCTTACTATACCGGTTTCCTTTATTACAGAGACCACGATTACCTTCACGTGAATGCCAATTTATCATTATAACACAAAGGGTGAAACTGCTTTACGCAGGGATCAGAGGTTTGATTCTCCTAACTATTCGTATTTTTGTTGACTCATAGTTAGGGGTTCTGTTTGAGCAACCTCGCACGCAACAACCTATCTACAAGATCGATGGCTGGTGGAAAATAATTTGAGCGATCAAACTCTCTGACTTAAACATTTTAACAAAACCCTTTCAATGTAGGTCATGTTTGTTTTTGTCGGTTAAAGGTAATTCCTTTTAATGGAATGGGTACATATGAAAATTTTGAAACAATTCATTCAGCAGTCCTTGTCATGAAAATATTAAAGGGATACAATAGGATTTATTTTATCCAAAAGCTTTAGAGTGCTTTATAACAAAAAAAGAATTATGTTACTTATTACTGAGCAAGTGTTTTACGCCGATCCTCTATCATCTATACCGAATCTTCTAACATATACTAGAAGAAATCCTCGAATTAATAAGAGAATACATAGGTAAAAAAATAAAATGATCCACAAGCTCTTGGAAATTAAAGTTGTAAAACCATTCGCAAGACTAAGAGAAACATAATAAAAAATGTTTACGAAACGATACCCGCCCTATCTTGTTTATTGCATATTTAAAACGGTATTCCTGCCCACTTGAAGTTTGATAAGGCTGCTACACCTGAACATTCCTTGTCGTGCGACTGTCGCGTTTCGCAGTCGCACCCAATTTGCTTATGTAAATACGCAGTTACAGTTCTGTGCTGAATAATTCATTGCTCGATGTGAACGTTTGAGTTCCCTTAGTTTTGAAAATCAACGGAAAACGTAACGCCGTCTACGTAAACACAAAAGAGTCGAAATTATGAAAGTTGCCGTATTGGAGACCCGCAAACACTACGGCTTCTGTCTGGTCGTGGAATTCTAATTCGTTATTGAAAAGTAGCGAACGTCAGCGTCAAAGTAGCGAATCTCTAGGTCAGCGTTGACCAGACGAAGAGATGTTACCTAACGAGAACAGGATTTATGATCGTTGCATTCAAGTTAATATTATTGATATAATCTTCAAACGTTTTGAATAAGTGTTGTTGGTCCTGACAGATGATCTATTACGAATTTCGAATACTAACTCATATTAATTGCACTGGCATTCCCCAATACTAACGTCATTACTTTTACGAACAGTCCCATTCCTGCGTGACTCCTGGCTGGTGCATCTCTTTTCAAATAAAAAGAAATAGCTAAAAGACAAATATTAGTAATAGTAAATACTAGTACTATTTCCATAGTCCTGTTCGAAGTTGTTGGAATGTTCATGAGCATGGTCGCAACCATTTGTGTCTTCTACCAGCTTGTGTCTTACTGTCCTAAGAAAAAATATGTATGTTTCGCCAGTACTCAAAACTTTTTATTAACCAATGACCTACTGGTCTAGCGGTAAGAGACCCTGAGTTCTAAATCGGAGTTCATAGGTATTGATACTCACACAGGAAAAGGATTTGTTTGATGAGCATATTCGTTTGTTCCGTGTCTGGGTGTAAAATAAATATCTATTTTAGTATTATATGTGTAGTTTATCACTTGTCTGTCTAGTTTGGGATGTGATGGCGGTGTCGAAGGAGGTTCCAAAATATTATTGTCACCAATGTAAAATATATCTTGGGTACCCTACCAGAAGACAGCGGTTTGGACTCGTTGTTTTATATTTAGTTTAGTTATGTTTATTATTTTTATTTGATATTATTTAATAGAATAAGTTAGTTATTTATTTACGTATCTTTCTTTATGTTGCGAAAATTGATAATAAATAAAATATTTCAACAATTGTGTACTCGATAGGATTCTAATATATATACTCTAAATGAGTGATAAAATATACACGTACTTTTCAAAGAACGCCAATATGTACCTTAAAAAGTTTTAAGTCAAGACTGCATGAGTTCACAATCTGATCAAATCCGTCATATACATATATCAATAGGTATATGAATATTATATATCATTGCTTATATGAATTTATTTCAAACTCTTATTGAACTTCCAACAAGAACGTTATTTGACTGCATGTAAAATATCAGTATTACTCGAAGTAAATTCGTTTGACAGTAGATATGAATTTTATGGGCGCGAATACAAGTAGAATTGCTGAAGTTTTAAGGGTACTATGAATAAATTTTATGTAGCAAATAGCTAACTTAGATTGCACAATGAATAAAACAATCACTATTACGAGGGAACGTCGGTAACCACACACAATTGAAATCTCTAAACTCAATTCAAATTTCATATTAAAGTTTCGGGGAAGCGGTCGCTTAAGTTTACCTAAACAGATTGGTAACATCATTCGTTTTGAATATTGGCCTCACGTAGACTGAGCCCTTAGGGGGAATAGCAATACGAGCCAAGAAGCTAGAGGAAAATAAAATCGTAGCTATCGCCTCCATAATATCCCCAGACGGGCCGAATATTCGAACAGGTATCTTCACTAAATTGGGATTCTAAATAAAATAACCTTAGAAAATGCGGTTTGTATGAAACGATGTTTCGTTATAAATTGAATTTCTAGGCTGGTTACGCTTAGAAAAAATCTTCTTTTGCCTAAGATTATAGATATAAAGCTATCTAAGGATTTGTAACTTCATCGCGGAATAGGAAATCTTGGCGGTTTGATCGGCTCAATTTATTATTTCGGAAATCATCAAATTGGTTCTTAGAAATCTGCTACTAATAAACATTGTTAAAAAGCTACAATCTTTTCCAGATGAAACCGCCTTTTATAAGCGAATGAAAATATTTCAAATCTCAATTTAAAAGGTCCCTTGCGAGACTACATTTCACAATTTGTGATGCTGTTTGTATTTACGCCATTAAATGTTCTCTTCATTTGCGAAACTAAGGGAATTTGAACGTTCACGTTGGGCATTGAATTATTTAGGTCAAAACGGAAGCTGCGTATTTACATAAGAAAATTGGATGCGACTACGAGATGCGACAGTCGCACGACAAGTGGTCATCAAGTGACAGTCGCATCTACCGTTAAGTACATTTCAGATACAATGTATTAAAAATGCAAGAAACGGGACGGTGCTCGGTTTTATCGTCACCTTCTCTTGTTTTTCCTATGTTTTTTAAAACGTCACGCCCAACCCTTTTGTACTTAAATTAGGAAATTTTATGATTATGTAAAAAATAGACCAGTTTAAAGTGTCCTTTACATGTATTTGCCCTGAAATGTTTACCTTGAAATTATTTTCGTATACCCTAAATTTAAATACTGTTTGAAACAAAAACCTCATAACGACGCAATACAGGAATTAAACTTAAAATATCACCTGTCAACTTTTGATTTTCGTTAAATACAAACCAAAAATTTCCTAAAACATAACAGATTTCCTATTAACAACTTATTTGGCTCCAGTAAAAATGTTGACAATGTATTCGCATTATGACATAGTTAACCACCAAGAAATGTTTTCCTTGATATTCTACCTCCATTTCATCCCTATAGGGGTGTTGAGAAATAAAAGATGTTTTTTCTTTTTTTTATAATTTAGGCTAGCAAACACGCAGACGGGCCACCTGATGGTCCCCGTCGCATATGTTGTATAGAGAATCTTATTTCACAGTTTTATTTGCTTAAAATGATGCAAATAATGAAATGTAACAACGTGCCAATATTATCCCCTATAAGGTGTAATAGCGTGACGAAGTTTGTATGGAGAAATCGTGTTCCTTTGGAGGATTAACTTAGAAACGGAGCATGAACATTTCGAAAAACGAATAAACTGCTACAGATATTGATGTAGTCATTTTAAAAAATGGTAATAATATTAAAACTAAAAATTATCTTATCCGAACGACAAACGTATTATTACTCTTAAGCACGTAGATGGTTATTTCTAGCATACATATGCAACTGGCAATAACTTCCTGCACACCGAAACACGCAAATTTTTTAAATAACAATTGCTTCCCGGTAGAAATAAGTTTAGCGGTAGCACCATCCCAGGCGAACTGTATACATCTGCTAGTTTTTCCGTCCAAACAAAAGTTCGATACGTATGGGTGATTAAAGAAGTTTTTTTTGCTAAACATTAATTATTTATAAATTCAAAAGACGGGTTTAATTCTAATTAGTATTTTCTACTAGCCGACCCCAGGATTGAGCAGAAATGTGGAACACGGTATAGAAATCAAGTTAGAAAAAAAGTAATACAAAACAATAAGAATAATAATAATTGTGGTTGAAAGGAAAAGAAAATTATGAAACAAAATGATAAAGGTCATAGTAATAACACACGAGGAACGTATGTAAGATAAGAGTACAAAATATATAAGGAAGATGATATAGAAACTAACATTGAAATAGAAAAAAATATATAAACATGCGAATAAGACTAGGTACTATATGCAAAAGGAACACAAAAGTAAACAATGGTAGAGGGACGTGTGAGGAAAGTTCTTTTAGGTTTTACATGAATAAGGTATTACCTGGATTACAATGTGTACGAATCTAAAGGCATCTAGAAAGCAATCGAATGTAACAAACGTTCGACCAAAATTATACGGTACAAATGACAAGCGTTTTTTCTACATCAAAGGTAAAGGATAATATTTCTTCTGATGTTTTAAGCGTTTTTCTGACCAATTTCGGTACGGAACAGTAAAAACGTAAGCAAGTTGTTGAACCACGACGCTGGCGTGTCTGCGGCGGATATGGCGTACGTCTCATGAATGTATATGAACAACATAAAAACTCCTAAATTGGTTCGTGAGCAATCGCAACGATTTTTGTTTCTAACGTTTTATTGTCATCGTACTTGCTTTGTCTACTGAGGCCGAAGACTTGTACGATACGATGGAACCTTAACTCATACTGACATTAGACTCGCCTCTTCGAACCACTTAGAATCCCTAACTGCTAAGACGAAGGTGGGGTTCGATTACCATCTGTGCATATTTGTTTGTTCTGTGGCTGGGTGTGATAAAAATATCTATATAAGTATTAGTGTGTATATATAATAATAATAATAATAACATCTTTATTTCAGACAGCGTCCATATCAATGCAGTACACACAATATATAAATTCCGTAATCACAACAATATAATAAGGCATAAACTAAATTACAACAAAATTACAGTTTTGTTAGATATTTAGTAGTATTCCATTATTTAGTAGTAGTAGTTATATTTTTAGTTCGTAAATCTAATGTAATCCGCATATCCTTCACAGCGTTTGGACATTTCGCCGTGGCCGTGTCCGAGCAGATTGGCGACAATGTCGAAAACGACAACATAACGTCCATCAAAGACAATTTTGTCACGGAGTTCTCTATTATATTTGACGTGCTGTACAACCAGTGGTTGCCGTCTCACGAGCCGAAAGTGTCCGAATCCGTTCTCGAAGCGCTGGGGCCTATAACCCGATTGATATCCGAAAGACAGTTCAACGAGACTGTCAATAAGCTGGTGCTATCATTGCTCTCACTGTACCGCAAGCCAATGATCAACTTCTACTGCATCAGTCAATGTATATCGTATTTGCTTTCCCCGTCTGCGTTGAACCCAAAGTTGACTCTGAATGAAAGCACTATAAACTCCATTAACCATGTCATGTTCAACTTGGTATTGCTCGAGCCGGATTACGATCAGCCGCAGACGGTTAAGAATCATTTTGAAGTTTTGCGTTGCTTTGATCATATGGCAGGACAATTTCCCGATCAAACCATAGAGGGGCTCTTGCATCAATGTAAAAATAACCAGGAAAGGGAAAGAATGAAGGCCGTTATAATACTGACACATTTGACGACCTCATCGCAAGTGTTCATTGACAATTTCTCTTCAAAATTCATCGTTATTCTAAAAGTAATGACGGTAATGGAACAGGGGCTGAAAATGAAGAAGCTCCTGGTCAAAGCCATAGTTGGTTTGATATATAGGAATTGTATTGTGACTGCGGAGGACTTCGCTATGGTGGAGTTTATTATCAAGCACTGCGGTATCGAGGGGCCGGCTAATGTGTCTAAAGCGGAAATCACAGATTTGCACGATACCTGCAAGAGTTCCCTTATTCTGATGTGTAATACCGTGACAAGTGTTCGTACTCAGTTGAGGATTCTGTTGCTTAACGCGCTCACGGTCGAAGAATTTACACCCTCGATATCGACGGTTAGTCACTGCTTGACGTCACTTTTGCAAAATAATTCGGCGGTGATCGTTGATGAAGAAGCAGAAAAACTGGAGAAGATCGAAGTGAAGTGTTGTCCCGATCTGGTCTTCGTTAGATGTCTTACACATCTTGTAGATCCCGATCAAACGGAGAGGAATAAGAACTTGTTGGTATTCCTCGAGGAATATTCCGGAGATGTGCACAAGAATCTGAAGAATTCATGGACAGTCGAGATCCAAAGAATGCTGAAATTTGTTAAAAACAATGAGTCGAAGGACCAGTGGCACGGTATGCTTTTAGACTTGCTCGTCTCGGCCGTGGAACAGGTCAACAGCAACAAGTGGGTCGAGTCCATATCGTCATTGATTTCAAAACAAGTGCTTGCAAAGAAGCAAGCCCCCATGGTCAAAGGAGTGTCGCTACAATATCTCGCTATCCTGTCGTGTCACATGTCTAATGCGGCCGTCGTTGAAAGCATTCTAAAGATCATCCTTTTCGCTCTCAAGTCCATTCCGATGGAAAGTGTTTCTTATGTCAGTAAAGCCGTTGGCATTGCATCGAGGCAGCACGGTGAATTCGTGCTCAATGAACTCGACACAATTTATAAGGAGAACGAAGCGAAACGTGGCAATAAGCTGCTGAATTTTCTTTCTACGAGAAATTCCAAGAACGAAATCGAGCTGGCGGTCGTGAAGTTTGCGGTGATAACGTGTTACGGTAGAGTGGCGTCAGAATGCCTGGACGTTCACGTACTAGCGAGATTGGGAGATCACGTCACTTCGATATTGCATGATATTCTGAAATCGAGTCCACCTTTCGACTTGTGTAAAGCTAGTATCACGACGCTATACGAGATCAGTAAGGCTCTCCATCCGGCGTCCCATCACAACGTCGTGTTGAGAAACCGTTGGCAGCTCCTGAACGCGGTGCTCCAACAGATATACAACAACAATCTGGAGAAACGGAATGTCGAACTGTACCCTATAATCGTGAAAGCGTCCAAAGCGTTAACGAAACTACAGAAGGGAATTCTGCCGGAAGAGAGGAATACGATTCTAAGGGTTTTGTTCAGCAGCATTTTCGGTGAACTGTCATCTTTCAAGCACAAGTACGAAATTGAAGGGAACGGCGACAAAAACGATATTCTAGCGAAGACATTGAACGATTCGCTGACGCTGTTACACTCTTTGATCAGAGAGTTGATTATCCAGTCCACATGTTTGAGCACGATAGATGATTTAGTGGGCCTGTTGACAGAGTGGATCCGTAGCGGCAGCGACGAAATCCGAACTGCTTCTGTCCTAATTCTCCAGGTCGTATTCGACTCTTACATAAAGAACGTGAAACTGAATTACGAAACGCCGAGTAAGTTTGGCCAGATGGGCTACTTGCTAGGCCTTATAATACCAGGAGTGGCCGATACAAACTTCCCGGTGAGATTGACAACGGTGGATTGCATTAAGCTAATAATACAGATCCAAGACCTGTACGAAGGGCACACGGTGGAACCGGACGACCAATGCGCGGCGAACCTGGTAAATCTACAGAACGATATTCTAACGATGGACCTCAACATGATCAGCGACTACTGCATGACTCTATGCGACACTATTTCCGGGAAAATACCGCATCATCACACAATGCAGTTCATCGAAAGCCTCCTGGAATGTTACAATGATCAAGAGCTCAGGAGCGTTGGGATCAGCGCAGTTCTGGATGCGTTCTTCGTTAGAAAGGGTCAAGATTTGTTCCAGAGTATCGAGAGGATCGTTGAGATCATGTTGAACACTATGGACACGGTGAATGACGATGCTCGGACCAGATTGATGAAGCCGCTCACGTCCTTGGCACGACACCACTCGAACGCGGTCACGGCAGTGCTGTTGGCCCAGAAGATACCTTTGAAACCGTAAGTTTTTTTTTCCTCTGACCAATGACAACTGATGTAATGATTCAAGGAATGAATTTGTTTTTTTGTAATAAGTATTCACTACATTTTTTTTTTTTATTCACTACATAGCATAAGACAAAGTAGCTTTGCGCTGTCTGTCCATATGAATGCTTAAATCTTTAAAACTACGCAACGGATTTTGATGTGGTGTCTTTAAATAGATAACAGTGATTCAAGGGGAAGGTTTATATGTATAATAACACTAGCTGACCCGGCAAACGTTGTTCTGCCATATTAAACTATAACAGTATTTCTCCACTATTTAATGGATGTTA
>DWUN01003848.1:0-11494 GCA_018249975.1 Passova gellias
CAGATAGAGTGATTGAATAGAAAGGTTTATATGTATAATATATAGTACAGAAATACTGTTATAATTTATATGGCAGAACACTTTTATTTCAATTTAAATTCAAACTTGGACGAAATCGCGGGCGCAACTAGTTAATAATAAGGATTAAAAGTTTACTGGTGTTAACAATTATTCCAATTTCTTTGTCTGAGAGCTGACGAACGAGTTCAAATTGTTGTCGGCCACAATCCAACCGCTTAAAACATGTCTGCATGTAAAATTAGCAGCTTTACTAGCGATGGGCCGAGTACGAGCTGTGCCGAGAAACGGAATACAAAGTGCTATTCGTTTTGGTCTCAGCCATACCGAGTATTCGGCTCAGTTACTCGTTATGGACTTATATATAGGTTTTTGGCGCCAAAATGTACGTAAATTAGTTTCGGAGTATGAATCTTTCATACGTAATTTCACGTTTAAAAGTCTACAAGTTCTTTAGTTGCGCCGTTGAAGTTAAAAAAATTCTATTCTTCTCGGCAGTGAAACCGAGCTATTCGGCCGATTATAGACTTGTGTCAGCGTATAATAAAGATAATAACTAAGACAAACATAGTAAAAAATAAAAAAAAGTTTTTTTTATTTTTACCAAAATATTTACATTAAAAAAAGACAATTACAATATTGCATTAAAAAAAAAAACAAAAAAAAGTCTGGTCCAGTATGACGAGTGCCATGTTTTAATCGAGTAAGCCAATACCTAATCTATACTATGTTGTGTTACCGCTGCCTTTTATGCAAATGTAAGGAAATCGCTTCGCGTTTTGACTAAGAAATGCATACATCATTGTTTGTATTAGGCCTTCATATGATTGTACCAACACTAGCGACTGAATGTCATACGATGTGTATTAGAAGAAGGTATGTTACTGATATCTTTTACAATCCTTTTTATTGTTTCACTCCTATAAACGATCTCCGTCCACTGTGAGCAGGCTTTAGTCTACCACGCTGCCCAAGTACGGGCTATACAGACTCCTCAAACCTCAGAGAACTTTATATATATTTTTATAACACACACTAAGATATGCTGAATTTCTTACGATGTTGTCTTTTACCTTTATAGCAAGTGATATTTCAAGTTTTAGAATACACGTAACATCGTGAGGTCAGAGGTACGTCCTTAAATATATTGTAAATGAGAATTTCCTACTTCATAATTACCGTTTTGTTTTAGAAACTTATTATTTCTGAAATTATGACTGTACTCGATTTTTAATTTTTTTCATATCTCTAGTTACGCTTTAACCGTGAGCCGAGCACTTTAAATGCGGAAATTGCATTACAGGAAAATACCTAAGTCAGATACTTAGCCACCGCACGTTCCAAAACTTGTTGCCAAGATTAAGCTTCCTAAATTGCTGAGCGGTTACGTTTAAACTTCGGAGAATTTGCTCACTGCTTGATTTCGAATGCTGGTATTATTCCAGCTATATTACCATGTTCTTTTAGTTGTTTTTATTCAAATTATATTAAAGAACAATGGCCAGTAATCTATGGTGAGCTACAAACATCCACGCGATACACGTATAATAGAAATATTTATTTGTACGCCTATATAAATGTTTAAATTTTCAGATGAACAATGTTCAGGTGAAAATAGGATCTATCTTTCTATCTCTTAGGCAGATACCAAAGATTCCCAGCGGCTTCCTTTCTGACAAAGTTCAGTCTTCTACTTTCATCTTTGTTGGGTGTCAAAACACTGAGAAATTTTACCTATTTTGACTTTTATCATTTAACTGGTATTTTAATTAAGCTCGTAATGGATGATAGAACAACGATTGCATCTCTATATCATCTATCATTGTGATTAAAATAATATAATGCGTCCATTATTTAAATGTGTTCTGCTTTGTACACAATTTTAGTTGTTATCCCGATGTTTCCAACTATTTCCAACTCATTACGGTATTTGGGTCCATTGTCCCGATCTAATTATCATATTGATGTCCGAAATGTATTACTAAATTGTGCTACATTTTAATTACCGTAATTAATGTTGCTTTCACTTAAATAAGTTATTGTTGAATGACTCCCTTGATATTCGATATCCATTTAGTTGAAATGACTTTCCTGAAAAATTGTAAAGGTCGTAGTGTCCCCGGAAGGCCGAATTTCATTCGTATTTGATATTAAGCAATAGCTATTTACGTTCTTATTATTTTTCGTAAACAAAAAACCCGTTTCGTATTGTATTTGTTAGTTCCATTTTCAAATATCGACTAATCTCGTCGTACATACTTTTGTTGGTATACTCCAAGAGTAATTCACATGTTGCGAAGGTGTGGCGAAAAACCTTGTTTCAATCCGCGATCCACGTACGTAGATTGCGAGGCTAATGTTTCCAGTACGAAAAAATAAGGGCCCGATAATTCACCAGAATCCCGTCTCTTGAGCTGTAGAAAGATTATGAATTTGTTTGTATTATTCAGTTATGCAGCGATGATTTTATTGCCGCCAATTATGTAAATCTCGATAAATTTCAATTGTTATTGTAAAAACGTTTTTTTTTTAAATATGGCTATCAAATTATAATTACAGAAAAATAACGGAGAATACGGTTCACCTTGTTAAGTTTAACAAAAGCCAGATCACGCACTGTTCTATGACTGCAATGAATTATTCAATCAATATTGCAAGGAAATGCTTTCTCATAACAATCCATCAGTTTATTTGCGTCTGTCTGTCATTCAGGATGCTAATATTTAGACTGTAATCCGGTGCATTAGTGCAGGTATTTATACCGCAGTCAAACATCCGCCGCGAACAGACTTTCGCAAAACATTGCCAGGGTGGTAATTTTGGATCACTTGTTTTCATCTGTCAGCGAAAGCGCAAACTGAAAAGAATTCCACTGTGATTTAATATCGGATATATTTTAGAATAGCACTCTATTTTTCTTATACATGGAAATATTGAATATATTGCAAGTCATCAGTAACTTACTGATATAGCCTACATGTATTTACTTTAAAACGAACCGCGTATTTTACGTAAAAGTATAAATATGTTTGATAAATAATAATGAGCCTTCACAGTTAATGAACACTTTAATATAAATGATGTTTCCAGATATTTTCGCAGTTGCAGGCTTAACCGCTGCCCGCCAGTGGGACATAACTCAAGGATTACAGTAAGTGTTGATAAAGCAAGGAAAAAGTAACGTATAAAGTAACTACTATACAAAACCGTAATTTACATTAATCTATGTAATTCAAAGCAACTAAATGCAGTGTGCGAGCTGCTACAAGCGGTGTGTCAAAACAATACAAAAAACTTTGAAACTAACAAAACAGAGCAAAAAGGAATTATCTATGTTTAAAAAAAACGTAAACGTAACATCACGCCTGTAATCCCCAAAGGGGTAGGCAGAGGAATATTTAGTACACCCCCACATTTCACTAGTTACGTTTAAGTCCCAAATGGAATAGGTGGTAAGCCTATTGCCATGCACCGGACACACATCCAGACTCTGAGTTACTACTAGAAATTCTAAATTAGAAAAATCCAGCAAAACCCAACCCGGGATTTGAACCCAGGACCTCCCGATCGACAGTCGCGCTAGCAACCACATGACCAACGAGGCACTCTATGTTTAATCTTCATTAAAATTTTCTCCTCGCTGTCGACGTGATCACGACGAATGCAACTGGATCAAAGAATTCTCTTATTTACGCGCGTATAATAAACACATTTGAAATACAAAATGAATTAAATGTGTTTTTATATTAGGCTTAGAATAACGTTCAACGAAAAGCAATTGCAGTTCCAGTACATAAGTAGAAAATAAAAGCGACTATGAGATCACAGATAGACCTCTATCTATGTCTCTACATATTGCTAATCTTGATTGAATGATTATTAATGAAATACAAGCGCTAATGCGGTTCATCCCGGAACAATCCGTTTCGAACAATGATCTCGGGTTCTATCATGACTGAGTGAAAACTGAACCATATTAAATGATAAAATGATTGTCTGATCAAAGTGATTCACATTCAAAAATTTTCCATGATTTTGGACGTCATGTTTTCATTGCCAATGGTTTTGAGTGAATTTTTAAAGTTACCGTTAGGCAGTATATCAGAATGCAGGTAACTTTTAGATATTGATTATGAAATTTAAATGACGGTTATACCATGAAATAAGATAAGCATACTAGCAACGAAATTTGTTACACGCAAGCCTTTTACACAATAAAAAGAAAGAAAAAAGGTATAGTAATTCAAAGGTATAATAAAAGGTATAATATGGATATTGTACGTGACCGTTATCATCATTGTATCAGATTACTTGTATATACTTCTGCATTCGGTGAAACAATGGAAGTCAATAACAAAAGAGATGCTTGAACTTATATATTGTTAAGTCAAATCGATGTACTTCATTATATAAGGGTCGCAATATGTTAGAGAAAATAGGGATTTGAAATGCAATAGCAATTACCGTATAGCGTACGAACTACTCATTCAATGTAGACACTGGGATTCTCCGTATCAAAGATACCATGGACACTAACAAAGACAAGCACACAAATATGAAGGTGCAAAATAGACAATTTATTACCTGATAAACCTTTTATGCACACGTAAATCGGTCCTGGAAATTGGATATAACATACCAATTGGGGCATAAAATATTCTGCTTTGCATCGATTGGTAGATTTAGGAGAACAAATTTGAGATAACATCGAATTATTGAAACGGTTTTACTTCACACATTTCTCCTTTAAACACTTCCTGGTACATTTTTTTCAATAACCCCATTCCATGGAATCGAATTGTACCGGAATGAAGTGCAACGATGCATCACACTGTCCAAAGGGGATTAAACTGAAATATGGAAGCATTCGAAAGCGAATGTCACAAGCTATAATAATTTGTTCTTTGTCTGCGAACGTAATCCTTTACAAATGCCTATTGTCCTCATTGAGTACCGAGATGAATAATACAGTCGATGCAAATTGGATTTTCCACGCTTGCTTCTTCATGTCACCACATGTTTCAACGTTATCACCTATTCCGGTTACGAGAACATTTGCGCTATTCTCTCAAATTGATTGTCAGTTGTTCCTTTATTTTAGCACAATGACACAACGGTACCGTACTGATATGTATATTATTGCTTTGAGTGGATTTTTCCCAGAAATTGAGCCAAGTATACTAAAGCTGACTATCTACAGTTATCGAAGAGAGATCCTTGGTTTTAAACACCATTGTGTACATCATAAAACTGTATGTCGATATAGATAGCAAAGTTAAGCGTTGAAAATGGAGAGCAAATTCTCCTTATCATAAAAATATCTTGGTACATGCAATGTTATTTAAATTTTACAAGTTCGCCTTATCTTAGCGCATTTGACCCTCAGGACCCTTATAAAATTACACGGTCTGCGGCCATCCGATACGATTCACGATAACCATTGTCTCCGGGCCCTATGAAAGGGCTGTAATGATGAAAAAATTGCACATTTCCCATGTTCCAGTCTATATATTTTTTTTCCTATCTCATAGTTTTACGCTATGACGCCGGAACTCGCTGATCGATGATTTGGTTTTTGCTTACCCGTGCTTTGGGAATGCCAAAAAACGTGACTTGTGAAATTTTCCTAGTACAGATTTTTTATGCGGTTGAATTATCAATGGTTCTGTGGTATCTCGATGTGGTACGGTCACTGCAGCTCAGACACATTTAAATTTAAAACAATTACGATTTCAATGTCTTTTTCTGATAGATGAAACTAACAGAATAATAAGAAACGATGGGTCTGAATTAGTAAAAATTAGAAATGTTGATTGTCGATTTAAAATTCTTTCCATACATTTCGAATATGTGTATTGTTCAGGGAACGCTTTGCTATATTATGCCCCGGATATCGGAGAAAACATTAGCGCAAGATTTGATCATAACGATCTGTAACTTTGTGGACAGAATTGTTCATTTACGACTTTCACAATTGAAAGACAAGTCGTGTAGCGGAGTGTTAAAATTTTATGAACCACATTCAGCGACCTGATGTCTAGACCGTGCAGTACATAAAAACGGCAATCTAATTTACGATCCACTACTAGATACTTCAGAGCGACAGAAGTAGCTTTATACTTTGTAAATGATAGCAGTGCATTGGGAAAGTTAGCTAGTATGCATCATATGCCAGGGCAGTCATGTCTTATATTGTAGCGTCAGGCGTAAACAATAAACACTTGGGATAACTGTTCGGTGTTGAAATTAGAAATAAAAAATTAATCGTTGCGTAATATGTATTATTTTGAATCTCATAGTACATATAGATCTATAGATCTACATATTTAGCTCGGGATTAGTATCCTTTATTAAACTGATATATTACGATAGATATATGGTATTTTTTTATATTCATTGCACTGTTTTCAATGGAAAAATCTCCGTTCAATATCTCAGCTGTATTATGAATAAAGTGCATTTTATCTGTAATCTAGAAATACCACCCTGAACTATTCCGGTATCTGGCGAACTTTTAAATTGCGCCTCCGTGTTCCAATACGGTTTTATAGAACGGGAGAAAATACTGGATTCGGTCGATGCAGTTTGAAAAAAAGTCTTGAACTTATCATTATATACGTACGCTAATTATTATTTGTGTGAATTAATATAAATCGCGCATCCGCGTGTGTTTGTGTGAATGCTTGTGTGTGAATGTTCGCGTGCTCGCTTGTACTACTTTCGTGTATCCGCCAATTTGCGCTGCAGCAGCGTGGTAGAGTGCTCTTCAGGGATCCCGCTGTTCACCTTGTACAGTAGTAAGAGATACAAAGGCAAGACATTCTCATATCGTCGTTCGAGAAACTATCACGGTTCAAATAATTACAAAAACCAAGGACGATTCCAGAGACGCACTTGCTTGCACGAATAGCGTGGTAATAGATTGATAATTACGCATGTGGGTCTTGATGGCTGGCGGTTTAATTAGGATGGCTCTCCGCTTATATCCAAGCCAAGGCTGCACGACCTACATTATTCTAGGCCATTTATTCTGTAGCATGTCTATTGTTTCTTTTATATGTTCGCCTTTGGATCAACTGTTTAATATTATAACGCCGTCACATACTATTGGGGGAATTATGAATATCTTAAACATTTTGGTAAGATATATATCTTACCAATGATATGTATATACATATACAGGTATAAGTTCAGCTGTATAAATGTTGGTAAGGTATGGTAAACAGAAAGTCAAAATTCTGGCGAAAAAAGCCTATAGCACTTTTGGAATGAACTCAGCTTGCGGTAGGAATTGAGTGGTAAAAGTCATCACGTAAGTAAAATGCGTTACGCCCGCTCCATATGACTTTCCTTCTCTCCGTCTCTTCATTCGATCGTATGACTATTGAGATTGGAGCAATCGAGCGTCTTGCGCGGCCGGTTGTATAACCTCAATACTAAACGTGCGTAAATTACGTAAAAATTTAATTTTTCTATGCGTAAGAAAGGTAATAAGCGTAATGACTTTTTTTAATTATGTTTGTCTTAGCCAATATTTTTATTATGTGCTGTCATCAGTTTATAAATGAAGTGTTTCTTTATTTCTAATTAACTTCGTTCCGACCACACACGAGTTTGAATATAAATATCTGTCATGATAGGTTATGTTCATTTGATGTTTATTGAATAATACATTTCAATATTACCACAGATGTTTTCGCCCACACATTTTAACAGGTTTCAGGGTTGATTGATAGATACCGCCCCGGGGGAGGTATTACTAAACCCGTTCTTTGTATCCACTACCCTAGAGTTTTACATAGGCAGTTCATTTGCATATACTACACATATTATACACCCAGATTCTAAATCGTGATTGATTGTCTGTGGCCAGCAATCGATCAGCAAGGTTGAGAATCTCTTTTCAGGATGTAATACAATATGGAAGGTACGACTTTTTATGGAAATCTAATGTACCTCAAGAAATGTATTGAAAACTTTGGGAAACTGTGTATTTAATGGAATCTACGGTGGTGGTGGTGAGGCCCTATGTCGTGACATTGCGAAAAAAAACAAAAATTAATGAGTACAGACCCTTCTGTGATTGTCGCTGGGTCTGTTCAGTTGAAATACAATTTCACTCTGGCGGCAGATTTATGAAAATATGTATAATTCGCCATTTGTATGTGCCCCTATGAAGTTGTATAAAAAGAATTACATTTTTCGATTACTAAAATAAGTTCTTTGAGCGAACTGACTAGTTATATATCTCGTGACAAAACAACATGGCGTTTCATATTTAGTTGTCAGAGATATAATAGAAATGTCAGAAGCTGTTACACCGGACCGCAGAAAAGACTTTGTATATCCAATATTTCGATGAGGTTTTTGTTAGCTTATATAATATAAACAATAACGACAATTTCCAATAGGAGTGGGCAGATGCTGATGTAATTTCGCTTTTTCTACTTCCATCATTTATGCAGGATCGTTTATGGGATATGATTTTGACCTGACCTTTTTTACAACAACAACATACCATCACGCCATGTCCTTAACGGGGTAGGCAGGGCGCACCGAGTGCCAAATACCTCTGTCCTTACAAACCTGACGCGCTTCATCTACATAAGTAGGCCTTTTTTAAGTACTCGGATATAGATATGATCTCATGATTATGTGACCACTGACCAATGAAAAGGGTAAATAGAAATATATATAACTAGTAGTGGGCGCGACTTCGTCCGCATTTGAATTAAAATTGAAATAAAAGTAGCCTAAGTTACTTCTTATTAAATCGACTACCTGCCATTGAAAGTCCCGTCAAAATCGGTTCAGCCGTTCCAGAGATTAGCCGGAAGAAACAGACAGACAGAAAAAAAAGAAGATTGTACTAAATGTCATTTTGGTATATGTACCGTGTATACATATATATGCAATTAGTAAAAAGCGGTTTTTTAAAATACAAAGACACTTCAATTTTATTTATTTTTATAGATTATACCAGAAAACCTCGGCTAGCCCCAATAGAAGCTGAACAATCCCACAGCAATTTGTATCCAATCTTCCCGATAAGGAGCCTCGCCGCCGTGTAAATTATTCCCAACCCCAGGACTAGATCCAGACCGCCCTTGTAATTGAGGCTGCAAAGATTTTACCTTTTACAGTTCAGATTTACATTGTTCCTTTCGGACGTTTTGACTAATTTGAAATTAGCGGTATTACATTTTTCTCCTTGTTTCAGATTTTTAAATTAGTTTAGTATTTTGACTGAAGAAAAAGAAAAAGAAAGGTATTTTTACATTTCAAAAAATATACGTAGACCAAAAGTAAAATGTGCGCGATATCAAAAATGCTGCACTAAAATGTCCGGTGTCATAATCTCTGGTTTCACAAAACAGTGTCCGTTTTAGAATATTTGGAGCCCGGCCAGGTGCCTAAACCTAACAGTAATTCTTACATACGCAAAATATGAGCGTAGCCGTGAAATATTTAACATTGTAGCTCGAAAGCGGACTATTTTCTCTCTACCCTCAAATTCCACGCCAATGTTATTTATTGCCTACAAATGATTGTCAGCTTGGCAGTGATTTGGAAGGTATTAGAAATCTTTTCAGGCAGTTTACACAAGTCAATTTTTTTTAAACGACTGCAACCCTTTTAGCATCCAGTAGTATCTCCTACGCTGTTCCAGTACGGACGAGTAAAGGACATTATATATTTTATAACATACTCTAAGCGTGTAGGCTTCCTCACGATGTTTTCCTTCATCGTTACAACGAGTGATATTTAAATTTGTAAACTATAAAACGCACTTAACAAGTCAGATGTGCATGCCGGAATTTGAACCCAGGCCCTCCCTTAATTCTCATCTTTTCTGGCTATACCAAAGCATAACCCATATTTCGTCCTTCTGAATACGTACATACTGTTGACATCATGGAATTATACCTGTCTCTTTCCTACCAGTACAACGCGACGGTGACAGCGACTCAACGCATTAAACCCTTCCGATCTATTAACCCACAAAACAAAACGAGCATTATTGTCATTAATGGCCATTAAGAGTTAATGGCACAATGAGCTGTCATTAACAGCCGAGCGTTTGCGTTAACTGGATTAAGGTTCACGACGGGACGCCAGTTGCGACTTGGGACGATAAAAAAACTCAATTTTGGACAAATTGCGAAGCGAACAGACCCCGGGAAGCGCTTGCAGCTCCGACAAAGTTGTAGGTTACAGAGTTTTTTTTAAAGGAAAATTCCAAAAACGCCTACCTCGATTCCAAAGTAGGCAATTGAGTTATGATGATCGGACAGCTAGTAACCAAGCACATTATACACATACGATGTAATACTTATATAGATATTTTTAGTACAACCAGATAGACCAAACAAATGATTATCCTGGGTGGGAATCGAACTTGCAACCTCCGACTTAGCCGTCAGGATCTCTACCCACGTGACCACGAAGTCGGCGATGCTGATGTCACGGGTTCCCCGCCTTTCGGGTAAAATTGAGAAAGGTAACCCGAAAGGTTAATGACCTTTATTATTTCTTTCATGTCTTTAAAATTCCATTTTTTTCCATTTACCAACTTACATAATTGCGACCGTGTTCCATTTGTCGGGTAGTTACGAAAAACATAATGAACATCCATACAGCGAACAGTGGGTATACATTACGTACTGCCGTACTAATTATTGTGGTAACGCGCCAATTCGCAAAGCAACATGTCTAATTGGGAGACCTAGATCCACCTTCTTGAATTGCTGAAATGAACATTCGTTAGCTACAATTTCTGGCCTGGATTTATGTTTGCAAGGAAATGTATGTACTTCTGGAATTCGTTAACGGGAGCTTTCCCGAGTTATTCGTTTAGGATTTCAGAAGGTTCACAAATCATTTCATTAAAAGTGTTTAGGGAAACCTGCTCCAGCGGATGATGTTTTAAAAGTGAGAAGGCATTTGGTCGTTGGACGTGTTGGTTAATAGGTCTGGACAAACTGAACATATGGTTAGACAATACCACATCTACATTCAACGGAAGATTTCGTACAAAAATACCATTAAAAAACTGCTTACTTTTCCTACATTTTTCGGTGCTCTAATTTTTGTTATACCATCTCGCTATCTCCCTAATGGGGTAGGCAGTAGCACCGAGCGCCAAATATCCCTATCCTTATATACTTAACCTGCTTCGTCTACATTCATAACTCACATGATACATATTTTTTCCCTAAAAATTTACTGTGACTATTACAAAAAAGTCAAATTGATATATTATGATGAATGATGATGATGAAGTGTTCAAGTCATACACCACCAACTTAACTTTTATATGGATAAGGAATACAGTGAGAATTTTATGTGTTAAATAGCTGACTCGGCAAATTTATTCTGCCATATAAATTATAACAGTATTTTTGCGTAGTTTTAAAGATCTAAGCATACATAGGAAAAGACAGCGGAAAGCGACTTTGTTTTATACTATGTAGTG